>JAEMWC010001500.1:122500-147317 GCA_016490735.1 Pachyseris speciosa
TCTGCTAACATAGATAGCATGGAGTGGCGCATTTCCTCCGATTATCCGTTGGCAATTGATCTTTGAAATTGCGCCTCTGTCTTGAAAATGACTGCTAAGTCATCGTAGTTATAACAAAATGAGAAGACTAGTGCAGAAAAGTAACTAAGGTGGGGAGTGTAATTAGAATACAAAACAGACCGTAATAGGATAGGGGGCTTTGATAATTAATTAATTAATTAATTAATTAATTAATTAATTATCCTCTTCCCCGTCGGGGCTTTTCAGGGCCCAGTTGCTCGAAGCATGGTTAGCGCTGACCGAGGTTAAATACCATGACAACCTATAGGTTTTAATACATCTTAACCAGTGGTTAACGCTAACCATGCTTCGAGCAACTCAGCCCAGAGCGGGATTTGAACCCGGGGCAACCGCATTGAAATCCAGCGTCCTAACCGCTCGGCATCCTGGCTCCTCTTTTTGTCATTTATAGTTAAGTCAGGAAGTATTAGTGCATCCGAAGCAAAGCTGAGCAACTTCAAGTTTACACCTGGGGAACAGTTAAGGTATGGAATACGCCCTTGGAACACGTGATCAGTGCTGTACAACGTTCTTCCCTGTTTAGTGATATACGCAAACTGTACTGTGATAGGCTTTTGTAGTAACCCGTGAGTATAAACTGGTGCGGGCGGTGTACCGGACTCTGCGATCAACTTGCACCCCATGCGGGAAAGGGGATAGGGAAGGGGGTGGAGGAGGGGGATGCTAAGAAATCGTACGGTTTACTTGTGGCCTGTTTGTATCTTCCCTCTTTTACCAGACCTCCCTCTTCTCCCTGTTGCTGTCCATTTAAGAAGAAAAGAGGCCTGGGGCCCGTTTCTTGAAGCTCCCGGTGATTACCGGGACCGTTAAGCTGTTTTGTTTTCGTTTCAATGAAAAGTTTTGAAAATTATACAATAAAGTTAACAGCTAAAAAGGAAAATGGGCTTCATTAGAGGTCAGAATACACAGTACTTTTCTTGAAATTTTGATTTCAAAATATAGTTTCGGTCCCGTTAAGTTACCGAGACTTTCGATCGAAAAACAGGCCCCTGGGATCGCAATTGGGTTGCATTCATCGTAACTGAAACATCCAGCACTGATTATGTGGGTGTTTGTTGCTCAGTAAACGATTTCTGTTTGAACATTGAAGGTTCATGACATTGCAAGTGATCAAAAACCATGGTGGATCTATTTCATATGACCTCATCAATCCTTTAATTGTGGTAAGGCTCAACATTTTTATCTAAATTAAAAATTATAGCAGTTTTGCCTGATGAACACAATTGTTACCTTACCGTTTGGAAAGACGTTTTGGCAAACGTTTTTCTGCAGCTGCAGTCGGCTGTTGATACACTGCACTCAAGCAGTTCATTTGTAGTTTTCCAGTCATGAATACGTGCTTGTGTATACCATAGTGATTGCATTCAGTATTGCTGTCCCAAGAGGTCCAAGAGAGTCATTTTCGAGTGGTGGCAGGCTTGCTGCAATCAACGTTTTAAGCGTCCAGCTCTTTATTTTTAGATATCAGTAGTAGTACATAATACATGATACATGGTGGACATGGTTACATAGTGTAGCAAGCTGTTGTTGTTTTTTTTCTTGTTTATTTTTCATTTTGTCAATCCAGGGAGAACAGACCGGAGAAAGACTCATCACCCAAGAGGTAAACAGTTGTTTCGCGTCAATGAATATCCTCAACTTTTCAACAAACTTTTTTTTTAGTTTTTTTGCTTAAAATAATATAATAATAAGAATTTATTACTTATATATAGCGCCATTTACAAATACAGATCAATGGCGCTTTACGATTTTTAAATCAAATCAACTCTAAAGAAATCAAATCAAATGTTGGTTTTTGGGGAGAGGGGAAAACCGGAGTACCCGGAGAAAAACCTCTCGGAGCAGAGTAGAGAACCAACCAACTCAGCCCACTTATGACGCCGAGTCCGGGAATTGAACCCGGGACACACACTCTAAGAATCTAAGAAATCTGTGTGTTTTTTATTCATTTTTTTTTATTACTTACATTACAATTATACAAAAAAGAACGCTTCTTACAAAGACAGTTACATTACTCTACTTACAATACACTACACCGTGTCACATACAGTCATGCAGATGCCCAATTAACTCCCTTACAAGTTTAAATAGCAAACTAAGTAATAGAAAATATTTTTAAACTAACAATTAACCAGCGGACTTCCATTACTTCCCATGAGCAAACTTGCTACCATTTCAATTTCTGCCGGCGCGACAAGTGACGCACATACACGCACGAGTGACAAAAAATAATTGAAGACAGCGCAGATCTGACTCTCCTTTTCCTTTTTCCTTTTTCCTTTTTCTTAGCGTGAAATGTGTAAAAAGAGAAAAATTACTTTGTTTTAGCTTATTAGGTTGACCTGTTTGTCTCTCATAGAGGGAAATTAGACCTCTTAACAAAGTGTCCATATCAGTTCTCAAGCAAACAACATAGCACATTATCAACAAGAGGCTACAGGTAGCCTGTACTCAGGCCGGGAGCCGGCTTAGAATGTAGTTCAAGTCGATCGTAATTCAATTTTCCTTTGAAGAGGCTTTTGACTGACAATGCGTGACTCTCATCATCGCGTTTAAATACTTAATTTTTTTCACACGCATTTCACGCGTTTCCAGTTGACCTCGTAGCTTAGGCGATAAGAGCGCTGGTATATGTAATCCAAATATCGTGAGTTCACACGCGTTTCACACGTTTCCAGTTGACCTCGTAACTTAGGCGGTAAGAGCGCTGGTATATGTAATCCAAAGATCGTGAGTTCGAATCTCGCTTAAGTCAAAGGTTGCTGAAAATCACCCATACTTACGCATGCGCTGGAAATTCGCGACATGAGGCAAACAACAAAAACGGAACAGCACATTCCTTTTAATTGACTTGTGTCCTTACGGCCCTTGTAATTATTTTTCCCAATTTTAAGTTAGAATTTTGTGCCGTTGTGGTTTGAAATGGAGTATAGATTTTGTTGGGTATAGGCCTTGAGTAGCCATGAATTGTGATACCAGTATTTTACATTGCAAGTGACAATTCGATTCACTGCATGAGATTCACTGCATGAGACACTTGCAGAAGAGCGTTGACGGATCGGTTTCGTCTGACTTTGATTGTAAATTTTGTGATTCACAGCGCTTTGCATTGCTAGATACAGATCAGGATGGCCAGCTTACAGAAGACGAACTCATGGCTGTGGCCGTTGACGTAGTGGACGAGGCACTTGGCCGAACGCCACCAGGAGAGGTAGGTACTGGGAACGAATGCCCGCTCACGAAGCGCGCTAAGCATTTGTGGATAAGTTTGAGTTACTTTGCGATAACTGAAGAACTCTTCCAAAACGAATCGTTTATCCGCCTCTCTCAACTTTGCATTCAGATGGTTTCCCATGTTTGATCTAGAGCAAACATTTTCATCCAACATTTCGCGTTATCAACAAAAGTTTGATCGTTTGGCAACCCCAACCAACGAAGCGTGCACAGCCGGTAAAAAGCAACCAAATGAACCACACAACGTCGAAATTTCAGTGATAATACGCAAAAAATCGCTTTGTGGACTCACTTTGTCTGGTGTTTAGTCAAACATTGTTTGTCCGTTTAGCCACCCAACGTTGTGTTTAGCAAACACGATGTTGTTGGACGAAAATGTTTGATCGTTTAGCCGGGGCTTTAGAGTGTATGCTAAAAGTTGCTTCTTGGTTTTGTTTTAGATAAATATCCGTGGAGAATCTCGGCACCTCGATCAGGACGTAATAGCTTTGTTGCAGTCAGTCGAAAAACAGCCTCCGTTTGTTGAAGAATTCCTGTTAAGAGAGGATAAAACTCTGGAGGATTTCCAGAGTTTCCTTGCCGACCACTCTGATGAGTTGGAAGAAACGGTGAAGGAGTTCATACAAAACAGAATGAACCGAGAAATCGAAAGCGAGTCAGCACATCAGCATATAGAATTCTAATATTTATTTATCTGACCGTAATATTTAAATATTTACTCTACTTTATTTATAAATTCAGAAATTATGGCTTGGAATATTTTACAGTTGTGTGATCAGTGATCTGGCCTTTGAATGGAAGCGAGGCTGAAGGTGGCCTTGTTTTGATACAAACCTCTGTCTTTCTCATGCAAATGTGACTCAATAGAGTTTTTACGGTAGTCCATTTTACAGTTGTATGCTCAGGGACCTGGCCTATGAATAGAAACGAGGCTGGCGGTGACCTCACTGCTTTTCTCCTGTAAATCATGTTGTTCTTATGCTAACTAGTGACTAGTTAGCATAAGAACAACATGATTTACAGGAGAAAAGCAGTGAGGTCACCGCCAGCCTCGTTTCTATTCATAGGCCAGGTCCCTGAGCATACAACTGTAAAATGGACTACCGTGAAAGCTCTATTAAGCCCCCGGGAGGCTTACTTAATTTCAGGCCTTATTAACGGGGGGTTTATTGGAGGGGGGGGGGGGCTTAATAGATAGAGGGGTAGGGGGTTCATTTCAAATCTTTGAACACGCTGTTTTCGTGTTAAATAGTTTATGTACAAATCTCAAACAACTGCAGTAAAACTTTATTATTTAATACCGAGCAGGAAACAGTATTGTATGTTTTATTGTATATTTGTTTCAAAACAAACCAACTGGGCCGCATAAAGTATATTTCGTAAGAGAGAATAGGAGGGAATAATTACAAAATCTCGTGTCCCAAAAGGGGGGGGGGGGGGGCTTATTAGAGAGGGGGGCTTATAACAAAAACCGACTCCCAAACGGGGAGCTTAAAAGAAAGAGAGGTGGGCGTGGGCTTAACAGAGCTTTTACCGTAAAAAAATGACCTGCAATTGGCATTACATCTGTTACTAAACACTGAGGGGCCATTGGTTTAAAGGCTGCTTCATAAGAAATGGTAGACTTGTAAATCTAAACCCATTTGTGGCATGATGTGAGGTGACATGTTCTGTATGTCATCGATAGTGGCTTGTCGCAAAACGTCATGTCAATAATTGATAGAGACTCTATAGTACTCAATTCAAACTCTTTGTAAACTACCCCCTTGATTACCTCATTGTGTTAATTTTTTAAGTAAATGCCTCACGTATAAAGGAGTTAGAATTGTACGAGTTGGTACGGCTGTAAAAACGTAACCTTGTTAGTCAACGTTGATATTCGTGTTTATGAGGAGTGGTATGAGATCCAACAAATTCCGTGGCCTTGATCTCTCCGACGAAAAGTAAAAATCGAGTATATCGTGGTGAGTTCTGCTGGAAAGCCTCGTGACTCTGGAAAGCGTCCTTCGCAGTTGCTTGCATCACTTTAAATATCAATTCTCCTGTTTTCATTTTACGCTTTCAGATCACACCTGACTGTCTTCATCGATTTTCAATTTCAAATTTCACCTGAGTGAGAAGACGGACTAACCTCTCCTCTTCCAGTTCCAGGGGGGTGGGAAGAGGAGAGACCCTGGGAACGAGGTTGACAACGGACTATAGGTGTGAGGATTTTCAATAAGGAAGCTAAACCCAAGTTTCTCTTCCAGCTTTTTCCATTTTCTGGGCGATATCTTTGATATCAATCGTGTTGTCCGTTTTAAAACTATCTTTTCTCAGCATTACTGGGCTCTCCGTCCAGTTTCCTTCCTTTATAATCTTGTTGACTGTTTCACTGCTTACTCGTGTTACCGTGTTGTTATACGTGGCTAAGTTTGAGCTGGTTCGCACGCTGCGCCCGCCGTCAACGTCATTAGCAGTTTCGCGTTTTCTCCGACACATCTGGTAGATTTCCTTAAATTGATCTCTCATCGTCTTGTCGAAGGCTGAATAAATGGCTGGATTAACAGCGCTGTTCGCGGCGGCCAACATTAAGCCTAAATGAACCAACCACGAAGGCGGGGCCTTGCGGAAGAACAGTTTAAATGTTGTGGCGATAGTGTAAGGCAACCAACAAAGTGCAAACATGCCCACAACAATAAGGACTGTTCGTAATATGGCGCTCTGTTGCTTTTGACGCGCTGCATCCTCTGCTACAGTGCTACGAGAACGATCCTTCATAAACCGACTGCTTACTTTAGAGCGATAATAAATGATACCGTACACCACTATCATTGCCACCACCGGGATGGCAAATGCGAACCCTGCTAGCCCCATGGTATACAAAGTGTTTTTGAGGCCTCTCGCTGCCCAGTTTGGCTTACATGAACTGGTTACATCGTCATGGATTATCTCTCCCCAGCCTACTAGAGGCGCCGCGGCCCAGAATATGGAGTGTACCCAGGCAAAAACAATCAGCAATATCGTCCATTTCTGTGTGAACGTTTCTTTCGCTCTATAATGGAAAGGCTTGGAGACGGCGTTTAAGCGGTCCAAGCTGATCAGAAACAATGTCATGATAGACACGTTAAGAGAGACTGAAATCATTGTAGAATACGCATAACAGAGTGGATCACCCATGTCCCATTGCTGGCGGAAAGCCACGGCCAGAAGCACAGGGGCACAAAATACTCCTGAAAAGAGAAATGGTAGACATCTTTAAGAGTGTTGTAAAACCGAAACCAAACTAATTACTCTGACAAGTCACAACAGTTGTAAACAACGCGATAAACCAATCACAATACTCCCACCGACGCAGCCCCACAATTTCTTTAGAGACTAACCCTCTCTATTCTTGATGCCCAATATCTTTTTCTCTCATGGCTTTAAAGCTCACAGCCTCCTCCCCAGGGAAAGACGTTGCTCTCCTTGACTCTCTTCACAGCTTCTTGCTTTGGACGAGTCTCCGTGGCGGACGCTAGCAAAGGGAGTTGGACATGCTAGCTTCGCGTGCGCGCCCAATTTTCCCTCGCGCGTTCTCGACTTCCCCTCTCACTTCACAAAATGTTTGTTACTCGGTGTACCAAAATATTAACCACAAACCACTGAAGAGAAATATTTTCTCTTGCCACAAACGCAGCTCTTTGCATTCACACGTTTTCTTGTCACGTACATGCGACACAGTAACAATATTCTACTTAAATATTGCAATATCTGGCTTGAGAACATTTGTGAAGGTTCTCAGCCACATATCGCGCAGAAAAACAAACACTTCTAGTCCTGACTCAGTCCGCACAAAAAAAAAATAATAATAAAATGAAATAAAATAAATGTCTTTGGACAAGAGTATATTTGATCTCCAGTTTTGCACTTTGATAACTGACAAAAGCACAGAAAAGCCAAGACTGGTACAACGACGTGCATTTGCGTTGATGCGGCTTTCGCCCGGCACCGTTAACATCATAAAAATTCCTGTTATCCTGGAAGTAACCTTAAAAATATGTTCGTTTTGCTCTAGGACATACACTGATGCGCGAGTTAGTTTGCGATTCGAGGAATTTCTTTCTTCCGTGCCCTTAATTTGAGAAGTCACGCATTGATAAAATATACAACTTTGCAAGAAGGACGTTTTCTCACCTTTTATCATAATAACGGGCAACATCTTTCGTATTGAAAAAATAAAATAAAATAAAACAAATAGAGACAAAAAAAAACAACAACAACAACAACAACAACAATGAAGTATCTTTTAGGAAATCCCTTCTACGTGTGAATGATGGCATTTTGCCTTCCTGTCACACATGCCATGAATTGCGAAAGAATACGAGGTAGGGAGTTGCTTTGGAGACCACATATTAATCTCTCCGTGAGAATGCAAACACGTTGCCATTTCCGTAACGAACAATTATTGTTCACACAGTAGAATTACCATTGTTTCCACTGAACAACTAGAATTGGCAGTGGAAAAGTCACGGAATGCATGCGATAAATGAACGTGTTTTTAAACTAATATTTATGTTGCATTCTTTTATTTACGTTCAATATTTTACCAAAACATATTAAACACGGAGTACAAGGGAATTATACATGCAGGAGTCCATACACGATGCAAGTTCAAAATACTCGACCGAAGATCTGATACGGCGAGCATTGAGATATTTTTCTCACACCAGATAGCATTGATTTTGTTGTCCATCTCCAGGAACAAAAACACTCGCCTTTTTTAATAGGCGCTACAACCTAAGCGTTTTAATGTAAAACCGTTCGTGAAAAAGCGCTACAGCCTAAGCGTTTTAATTAAAACAAAGATGATGTGCTTTGTGAATTTAATAGTCGCCAAATATTCGGTTTCTCGTCATAAATAGTCTAAATAATTGCTACTTCACAAATATAATCGTTCATTAAACCGCGGGTTATTTGCAATTTAAAACAAAATTATCTGTGTTTATTACTAACCTACGAGAAGGTCTCCCAGCGCAAGACTGCCATAAAATTTAACCGTGGATGAATTTCGTCGCTTTTTCATCACAATGCAAGTCAACACAAGGCCATTCCCAATAAGCGTCGCCAAACTCAGGCAGGTCCAAAAGATCATTTGAAACGCTTGCCAGCCTTTCGATGTCTCATTCTGCTTCACCTCTAAGGTTTTGAGCTGACGTGTTAGATTGTCAGTATCGACTTCCATTTGATCCACAGCTGATCCTACAAAAAAACGCTTTTCACGAGAAATGATAAACACACGAAACGGCAAGCAACATTATTGTAATGCGATCAGTACACTCAACAAGCCGCGAGACCTAATATTAAAATACCCGGCGGAAATATCTGACACGATATAACGATGATTGATGTATGACGTCACAAGCGATATTGGGTCATTGTTAGAGCGGTCACATGATTTGATTATTTCTACAATGGACAATCCCACCTGATAAAGGACTCGTAAAGGAAACGGGGTTGTCGAGAATAATTCTAAATACCCCAAATAGAATGGCTGAGAGTTATCCTTCGTCTTACGAAAGGAAATAAATGATAAGAATAAACAATACCGGAACAAAATGTAGATTGGGCAGAAAAGGTCAGCAAGGTAATATTAAAATTCACTAGTTCAAAGACAAGCCTAGAACTGTTGTTTTATCACCGAATAATATTCCTTTTGTTTGTTACTTATAATCTAATCATTTGAAAGTCATCCACACTACTTGTGCAACGAGGGTCGAGCGCCCTCATCCGTAATTGCGTATCGCGCCCATCTTCATCACGTGTTAAAAATACACTTTTTGATGATCGGTTCCGAGGTCAATGAAAATCTACGTGTCCATTTGAAAAATTATAATACTTCCTATTTTTATTCGATAGCTTTCAAAATGAATGGTGCTTCTTAATCAAAAGTTATTTGATGGAGAAAGACCATTTAGCCAGATTATTATCATAATTTTTGTTTCCTCCAGATCAAGAGATGACCATACTCAATTTCTTTATCCGGTTTCCGGCATCACTTAACTTACACAATTTCTTCGGACTGTCGTAAGTTAATACGAGAAGTATGCACGCAATCGACCAAGCGAGGGGCGAAAACGCTGGTACGTGCTGCACAACTGACCCGAGGCAAAAAAGACGGCTTTTCGGGAAATTGTAGGCCCGTGTTAGATAAGGGGTATCTGGTGTACAGGTGTGGTAAACTAAGTTTTTTTTGACAGTTCCCAGGTTCCTACGCAGCTATGAGATAGCTCGTCACGCAACGCACCTCCCCAACGGAACGTTGCGTGACGAACCTATTCGACAGCTCCGGGAACAACATCATTCCTTGGGTCTCTTCCCGGGAGCGGGAGAGGCTATTTCCGGTCATGTCACGTTCTTAATACTCTCAAACCTGATGAAAACACCAGATAAACACCAGATAAACTTAGAGAGAGATAAACTCAGATAAACTCGAAAGAGGAAATAAGGGTATATCATCAAGCCATTTCCTTGCCTACAAGAAAAATAGACTTCTGCTCGTAGGCTCCTAACCCGCAAGCTCGCAGGTTTTTGCAGCGTGATGAGAATTACATGCTTTATCTCTTGTGTTAGTAAGTCACGGGTATCGGGCGTGGCCAAGCCTGGTAGTTCATATATAATCTGGTGACAATTACTGACGTGGCATATCATATTTCGCACTTTCAGAACTAAAATGGCCGGGTAAGAATAGAAAACTGGCTGTAAAGGAAACCAGAGGAAGTTGTGAAATTTCTGTTCGTTTCCGTCAAACCATGCGGTCCACGAGCTTGCAAGATTGTGCAACCCGAGTGCTGTGGAGTACGGAAACAATTCCCTCTTATGTTAGCAAGGCTGTTAGCGACATCCTTTACTGACTCAACATTATGTACTACTTTAACACTGTTCACAAGATAGCTTCGAAAAGGAAACCAAAGGTATATGATCAATCTCTTTCCACCTTTCATTCGAAATTTTAAAAACTGAAAACTCATATGCCGAGATAGATACCTTAATTAACATGATGAAAGATTAAATTTACAACTGAAGTTTAGTCAGTAGTTTCCCTCTTTACATTTTACTTAGACCGTAATGTTTAGATGTTCTAGTTGTGTTCATTTATCATTTAAAAAGAAATTGTCTAAATTATCAGTCGGTGTACAGTCTGGCTTGCTGCGATTAGCTCTTCGCTATTTGCAAGCCAGCCTATAAATAAATAAAACTTAAAACTACGAGCTTGTAGTTTTTGCAGCAAGAGCACTTCTGGAACTAGCCTGTGTAGCAAGCGTTTCCGTTTGGTTTTTGAGCAAAATGTTGATTTCTGAATACCGTATCCATAATGCGCGCCTTTTAATTTCGTGCGCATCCAAAATAATTACTCTCGTCCCATTTCGCGCGCATCCAAACTTCAGAAAATTGCCTTTTTTATAGAGCGCTTAAAAACCACACGGCGTGCATCGAAAATTCAGAAATCGGCTTTTTGCGCAAAGGCAACACGGAAACGCTTGCGACGCAGGCTATTCTGAAAACATTCCCTTCTCATGATACGACGTCACGGCCAAAGTGCTGTGGTCAACCCAGAATTCATTAATTAATGCTAATATCCAATAAAAAAAATAACCCTGCCTAAAGTTGCTATAAATAATTTCTGTCGCAACGGTATCTAGTTTCCCTGGGGAGGTTTGTCCGGTTGTTCCGGCGGCTACTAAAACGGTCGGGGTGGGGAAAGTACTCAAAATACCGTAGCCATGGTACCCTAAGGGTAAAGGGTAACCTGGCTATGGCTGCGCATCAAGGCAGTGCCTCGAGGTTGAAGCCTGGGTACTAATAAACAAAATATGGCGGACAAGATGTCGACTGGTCTTCCAAAGTTGTCCTTCTTATTCCCCGAGGTCGAGAAATTTATAAGAACTTCCATCTCTTCTGCAAAGGTAAATATACCTTTTATCATTAGATTCATTCTAGTGCGGGTAATCTGTTGTAATTTTTTAATAGCCTTGCTATAGATTGAAGCCCATGGAATAACGAATGTCGGTGGATTCGCCCCGTAGCGAGTTAGCCCCGTTGAGGTTAGCCCCACACTTAAAGGAGCACTGTCACCGGTATTTTTGCTGTTTTTGGTTCAATTCTGCCAAAATTACTGCCTTTTGCCTGTTATCGTCCAAAAAATGCTCCTACAGAATCAGCAAGATGAATTCCAATGAAATTTTAGCAGGAAGAGCTAACCATAATAATTTTTTTTGTGATTTTTCAATACATAGCTTGAAATTTTGAAAAAACTGGCAAGTTTTTTCAAATTTCAATCCATTTCCATCCTCGTCATCTTACATGGAATACAGACGTTTATGGTGTCAATGCAGTACTACAGTCTTTGGCAACAAAACTAGACCATTTTAAGGTTTCCATTGATGCATTGGCAGTTTTAAGCTTTTTAAAGTGATGGTACAATAGCGTGACACTGCCCCTTTAACCAAGTTACAAGACTCGCGTGTCAGCTAAATGTTTGGTTTTACTGAACTTTATTATAGAAAAACAACACACGCATTTTATGAAATCTGACTTCACGCAAAGACTCGACCCGAACGATTCGAAAAAAAAACATACACCCAACTTCACAACAAACGAGACTTCTTATCTTCTTACCTCAATTTCTGAATGCTAATAAATTAAACGGAGGAGAGGTGAGGTGAGGCTTTTTTTCTTCTTGCATAACAGAGTTCACAAGTGAGACTTTTTCTCACCTCAACGCATTTGGTTCTAGTAAAATGCACTTTCTTTTGATTTCTCGAACTCCCGCATCTGCGAGTATCAGCGCCTAAACATCGGTGAACATTTTACAGACATTCGGCCCTGATGATGTTTCGAAAAGACTTCACAGTTAGTATACAAGTATTATGTTTAATAATTTTATGTGGGATGAACTCTATTTACACTGGATCTATTTTGGAGGCGAACTATATTAGTTACGGGGCTAACTAGATGGGGCTAACTTGCAAAGGGGCGAAACCACTTGCTTCCGGAATACCAAATGAAACGTTATTACATGTATAAAGTACATGTAAACTTATTAACCTTTCACGCCACTGGAAAAGTAGTTTTCAAAAACAAACAAAGATCAGCAATTCAATTTTAATATTTGATTAATACTGCAATTTTTTTTTTTGACAAGGTAGGCACCTGACCATGATGTAACTGGTAGCTCTGGAGAGTTTGATCGGCTGCTGAAAGCACTTGCCACTCCACCGCTGTGTACTGTCGTCCGTGTTAATAGTTTGAAAATAACAGTGAAGGATGCCAAGCAGCAGTTACAAAGCATTTTGGATCAGGTATTCAGTATTTTCATTGATTTAGAAGGATTCTTAACTTAACTTAACTTCAAATTAAAGACTGGCATTTGATCTCTTCAAAGCAGACTATCACTTTCAGACTTTGTATTCAGGTGCTGGTATAGGGATCATGACATCTAATAAAAGTGCTGCATCTACATTACTTTGCACAGAAAGAGCATATCGTCATGTGAAACAATATGATGTTGACAATAATTGTAAGTAGGATTATCAGTTTAGAAGAGAGTGTTGGTTTAAGTTACTTTAAATGAAATACTAATGATGTCCTTGTTCCATTAGGATGGCAAATCCAAGGGAGGACAGCAGTACCATTACCAAGTGAGGGAACATTCTGTATTGAGTGATGTACTCTTGATTGATGGTTCAGGCCCTCATGTTGATCTTGCACCTGTTCAGAAAGAGGTAATAATTGATTTGCACTGTGGTGCAGCAGTGCTCAGAGGAGCAGATATTTATGTCCCGGGTGTCATGGCTGCTCATTCTGGTGAGTGCGACCACGTGAAATAAATAAAATAGTGTACATGGTTCTTGAAAATATAGATCTGTACTTCTATCATGGAAGATAACAATATTAAAAATTTTGAGGGGTAGGTGTTCTCAATAGTCAAAGCATGGTAAAGGAAAATAGGTACACCTAGCTGAACTATATAATTATGGATTTCCAGGGGGGAGGGAGTGTCAGTGTCCACCCATCTTGGTGAATCATGTTGAGGAGTCAGTAATATTAGCTTATAATTTAAGGATTGTGGGACAATGATGTCACAAATGAATGGCTATGGGCATGAATAAGGAAGCAGTGTTATGACAATGTAGAGACCAAGCCCCAGTTGTTCAAAGAGCAGATAACTTTATCCATTGGATAAGCCGATCCACTGGATAAAACTACTATCCACCGGACAGTTATCCATTGGATAAAAAGTTGTTGCACAAAGCCTGGGTAGTGCGATGAATAACTATCCACAGGATAAGCTGCTATCCGGTCTGTTGCCATGGTGAATCTCAGTCACTTTTCAGATGAAACTTGGCATGACAACAAAATGGCAGAGGATGTGGAACCTGGAAAATGGAGAAATGAAAGCCAACTGCATCTCTAAAGTACCCTAAATTAATTGGAGACTGCCGAAAACAACTCTCAAGTTATAAAAAGAGCTATTTTGCCAAACGTCAACTTTATACCATGTGGAACTTCGCAAATGAAAAATGCCTTATTTATTGCTCCAGTGTCTAACAGACTTTCTTATACTTGTGCTGTGTAATGCCCATATTCACTTGCACCCACTGGACGAACATCAAGAGCAAATAGCACTTCTTGGGGAGGGAAACTCTGATTTTATCCTTTGGGAAGGTAGAGGTCTGGTAACGAGTATGTTGCTATGGTCACATCATAACCACTATCACAATGTGTAGTTCTGGCAGCAAATCAACCCTGCAAAATTTCAACCCTGTAGACTTAGTATTTGCACAGATATTCCATATTTTGTGATTTTACTTCACTTTGGACCCACCTTGTGACGTCACAAGTCCTCTAATTTGCATAAATCAAAATCTTGAATAACTTGGCAACCAAGAGTGCTATCACAATAAAATAAATGCCGTTCTTCATCATTTTGAAAGCTCTTTTGAACAAGCTAATGAAAAATTTTGTGTCATATACACTTTAATTTCATTGATTTACAAAATTAATGTAAAGTATCTTTGAAGGAAAGTACGAAGGCATCATTATTACTGCTCTTCAAAAAAGTTCTCCCTGGAAATTATGATTGCACAATGCATGTTTCTCCCAGAAAATAAAATGACAACAGTATTAAAAGATCGATCAATCACTTGTTACATATTTCTTGATTTCACAGTCAATGCGTCCATAGGTTTTCCAGGTACTTTGTTTCAATTTTTTAATTAAATGGTTGACTGTTCGAGCAGCCATGTCTGTTTTTCAACAGTTTTATCCAGTGGATAAAAAGTCATACGACCTACCTAGATGTGGATAACTTTATCCGCTGGATAGTGGCTGGATAACGCTATCCAAGCTTTGAACAACCAGAATGATGTAAGTGGATAAATTTTATCCGCTGGACAGCGATTTATCTGCTGGATAAGAGTTATCCACTCTTTGAACAACCGGGGCCAAGTCTTGAACCACCGACCTTCTGATCTTCTGATTCCAACTCCAGTTGAACTTTTGACACACTGACCAAGTGCTGCACAAAATGGACAGTTCTAATTGACAACTTTTTGCATGTGTTGTAATGCACAACTTAATAATTAGTACTCTCATTCATTTTGTAATAGTTTTTTAAAACACATTTTCCTGACTAAAGGTGACTAATAGATCTAATGCCCCAGCCATTAGTGACCAGCACGGTTCTAAGGCCAGCATAATTCTAAAATTCCTTTAGTTTTTTATCGTTAGGAGTTAATGGAGGAGATGAAGTCTCAGTGTATGCTGACCTGGAGGGCAAATGCTGCAATGGTCTCACCAAAACTTATACTGGACAGAAACTTTTTGTAGGAAATGGAGTCTCTGTGTTTGACAGGAAGGATATATTCTCTTCACAACAAGATGTAGGGTAGGTTAACATGTTGTACTCTCTTCTTGCTTTGAGGTTTCCTCTGGGTTTTCTCCTCACAAAACCAGTATAGTTATCAATTAAAAAATTGATTTGATTTCTGGTCTGAATTCTATTCATCACAATGAAGGAGATCTTCTCTGTATATGGGTGTGGCTCATTTTTCAAAAATGTAGTTCACAAAATCTTTATTGCGGTTTGATTAATATCACTTAGTAGGTAAAACAGTCACCAAAAAGAAGAAGAGGAGAGGGCTGAGGAAAAAGCAAGAATGGTAGCATCCTTTTTGCTATAACTTTGGTAATGAACAAATCTCAGAATCATTTTCAGAACACTGGTAACCATAGTAACACTTATTATTTTGTCCCTAGTTGATATTCATCAATGAAATTAGCACTTTTTTGTTGAAATTTGTTTGCAGTGGTGTAGCAATCCAGATGACATTTCCCTTGTACAGATGTCCTTCTTTAAATGGAGTTCTTCCTCATTTGCTGTTCCTGCAGAATTTACCTTCTGTTGTTGTGGGACATGTTTTGAATCCTCAGCCTGGTGAAGTTATCTTAGACATGTGTGCTGCACCAGGTATGCATTTCAAGGCATGGTTGTTTCATGTAAATTATAAGTTATAAAGCATTTTAATTTAGTGAATGATTAACTATGTTTCTGTAAATATTTATTAATTTTTTTGTTATTTCATTTCTAAAGGGGGAAAAACAACGCACCTTGCTTCACTCATGGGAGACAAGGTGAGGACTGAAGACTGACGAGATATTTCATTCTTATGTGAACAATATTATTGAAGACAAACTCTTGGTTCCATTTTTTCCCTTAGAATGAAATGTAAAGGGAGTTAAGAAATATCAGTGTTCATTCCAGGTGGTGACTGGGGTCAATAAAACCCAGCAACTATAATTAACAGCCTGGGCTGTCACTAATAGCCCATTTCTGATATATTTGGGCATGGAAGATTGGTAATGAAAATTGACACGAAAGCGAGGCTTGGGATAGCATGGGAGAAACAAAATACACAAGTTTATAGTGCAAACAACTAAATCAAGGAAAAGTGAAATCATCTTTTGAAGCTTGGGGCAGTAAAAATCTGAAAATGGAGAGCAGTTTAATAGTAAAAGCATTCCATGGCTGATTATTTGACAAAGCAAGGAATACAGGTATCAGATCAAGGACAAGGTAAATGAAAAGCTGAACTTACAGTGGAGCTCGCACGAAGAGCGACTGAAATGAAACTAAGATGGATTGACGAAGACAAGGAAGACTTGTTGGAGAGTTAGTAAGTAAACTGAGAGCTGAAAAAGGAACCATACAAAACCTATTAACACCCATAGCTGGACTTGCGATCTCGCCAGCATGCGACAGTTTACTTCTGACTGACTACAATCATGTATTTCAAGTATTTTCCATATGGTAGCTGATCATTCCACTCCAAGTTTCCACTTTTCATGCCTTTCTTCGCAAAGATTTTGCTTCAGAGCTTCCTTTTCTGGATCAAATATTGTGGGAACAGCTCCTGTGACAGCAGAAATCTATCCTGAGAATTCCTTTTAGGGCTTTTTTTGGTCTAAATTAGCTGAATTGGACTTTGATTCAACAGAACAAAAATTGCCCCAAATTTTTTGGCCAGTTTCTGTTTCTTTTTCAAGAAAAACCATATGCAAAAAAGGCCCTAAAAGTCATTTGGGTCGGTTATTGCCCCCAGCCCTTCAATTGTTTGATTTATCATGTCACACCCCTCTTTGCCAAAACTAGAAATTTGACAGCTTGTTATCTGTTTCTGCTTGCTTGAATGTTTGTTTGTTTGTTTCAGGGTGTAATAGTGGCCTTGACAAGAGTGAACCAAAAGTAGCAAAGCTGAGGATGAACTGCACAAGACTTGGTATCCATTCTGTGCAGAGCTTTGTGTTTGACGGTGCCAAGGCTCTTGACCCTGATAAACATTGCAACTTAGAAAACGGTATGTTGATAATTCTGGATCACATTGTTCCAAAACATATCCATACTACTACCATGGAAAAGTGCATTGAATTGGATCCCACTGGAAAGAGCTTTAATATTTAGTCCCTCACTTTGCTGTTAGAAACCGTTTTTCGAAACCCACTTTCATCCATTGAAGTTTTAGGACCTTCCTCCAGTTGAGTGTGGATATGTTCTGGAAACACATATTACTTCCATCCATCTGAGATGTCATGAGCCCTTCCTTTCATGTTGGTATCCACTTCAGAGTTAGTGGCTTGGATGGTCCTATGACGTTTTGAAATGTTGGAGGTTACACATAGTAGGAATGAGAAAAGACATTATCTAGAGCATAGATAAAAAACTCATTGTCAAATGTCAGTTCAAGAATTCCACCATTGGATTACCAAAACAAGGGAGGGGGTGGGGGGCAGGGGGCTAAAAACCTCCCACTTCCCATACCTTGTTCTCCCACCTCCTATCTCTTTTTTTCTGACTCCACCCTTTTTTGATGCTACTTCACCAGATAAATTATTTCTCTCTGACCTCCAGCCCTTTTAGAAATTTTCACTTCCCACCCTCCCCTCTCCCACCCCCATACTCCTCCAATCCCTTATACTCTCATGCTCTCAGCCACTGTCTCCCCCTTTCCCCACCCCACCCCACAAACAAAGCAAGTGCTTGCTCAACATTGTCTGACAGTGTCTTGTTCCACAGGGAATCCAACTATGCAAAACTCTCGTTATGCGGTATCTCTGTGCTTTGTTTTTCAGTGTCCCTCCCAACTGCCCACCCTACCATTGTGGAACATTTGATCGCATTCTCCTGGACGCCCCTTGCAGCCGCTTTGGGTCAGCGCCCTCAGTTTATTGTCAGAGTGACACTAAAGGAGTTACAGGGCTACCCCAAACTACAAAAGAAGCTATTCACAGCTGTAAGTGATACCAGTTAGCTGGCCAATATGTTCTTCAGTTTATTGACTTCTAATAAAGCTAAAAAATTATGTTTGATTGTTCTGTGCGATTTTTGCAGGCAGTAGGCTTATTGAAGGATGTGGTGTACTTGTCTACTCAACATGTACCTTAAGTCCACTGGAAAATGAGCAACTTGTAGCCTGGGCTCTGAGATCTTTCTCATGTTTGAGACTTGAAAAACAGGTTAGCAAGTAATTGGAGTTTTAGAGAATGTATCATAACAGGAGTTTATTACAGACTGGAAGCTAAAGGAGCTATTAACCTGCAATGTTCATCTCAGTTCACATTAGAGAATATCTTTTTTCACTGAAATAAAAGATGATTGAATGTAGGAATGTAATTTTCTGGTGTACTGTACCAAACCAATTAAGCAAACGTGAGAAAATTTTAATATTTTTCAAATGAAATATGTGTGAAAATAAAATCAGTAAAAAGAGAAACTTTGACTGTTGCAGTGGTCACATTTTGTACTTCTTGTCTACTTCTGATCCTTTACAAAAACCATTACCAGTTTTAACCCAAATGTCTTGTGTTTGTCTTTGAGCTACAGTGTATGATCAAACTACTTGTGGATAATCAGGGGAAGTGAGAAAGATACCTTGTTAGTAATTTTATTCATGACTTTTCTCTGCAGACTCCTCATTTGGGAGGACCAGGGCTTTCTAACTGCGGTCTGTCAGATGATGAATGCCTGCTTGTTCAGCGGTTTGATCCTGCCAAGATTTATGGTGATGAAGAAACAGAAACATGTACACATGATTTAGACACTATTGGGTTTTTTATTGCTAAGTTTGTGAAGCAGTCAATAAAAACTTGACATTAATATAACAACTTTCCAATGTGTGGTGCTTTTCTACAGTGTCCTGTATATTTTTCTGGCTCCATAAAATACCCATTGTTGCTTCCATGCCCTCCGTCCCTAAGGAAGGGAACATTTGGGAAATTCTTAAAGGCAGGGTGGTGTTAGAAGACTTTGAAAGGGAAGATATGAAAATTTCAAGAGGGGAGGGGAGGGAAGATCCAAACCCAAAGGTCATTCATGTTTGAGGGGTGTGGATATTTTCTGGAACAATAATTTCTTAGTTGAAAGAAACCAATGGAACAATCTTCTTAACACTGCAGCTTCAGAAGCAATAATCACTTGTAGCTGGAAACACTTCTCCTCAGGGTTGTGCTTTTCTCTGTGATTATACAACGCAGTCACTCTCGTCCCCCAGAGCCCCTTGTGTACCCCTCACCAAAAACAACCATAAGTACTAGGTACAAGGATAACAATGTACTCAACTTAAGCATAAATTCATATATGATAAACGACTTGCTAACAAACTTTTTAAGACCCAGCATTTATATAGCAGTAACGGTGGTTAAATTTTGTCCCTGGTAAAAATACAGTTAGGGGGCATTTTGCACACTTTTATCAACCCCCTCCCCCCCCCCCTGGGGGGTACTCCCTTATATCTCCCTTAGATGGGAGACCACTTCAGAGAAAATATAAAATTAACGATGAAGTTATTTGATGCACTGATATCTCCCATACTCTTTTATGCGAGTGAAGTGTGGGGGATTGATTGCAATGGGAAATTAGAAAAGGATCCAGCAGAATTAGTTCAAAATAAATTCCTAAAGTGGTTGCTGGGAGTTAATAAATACTGCAATAACAATGCGTGCAGGGCTGAGACAGGAAGGTTCCCAATGATAATTGAAGCCCAATGTAGGAACTTTAAGTTCTGGTTAACCTTAACCAAAAATGAAAATAAATTATCCCAAATAGCATACAATGATATTAAATGGAACGAAAATTTTTCTGGACTTTCTGGAGCAAAAAAATTAAAAACTTGTTGGAACAGATAGGATTAGGAGAACTCTGGATGAAAGCACACTATGCAGGCATAGGAATTGTAAACATGATCAGGCAACGACTTAAGGATATTGAACTACAAAGATGGCTAAGTGAAATAAATAACGACATCAGAAAAGATGCTAACCAAAGCAACAAAATGAGAACCTACCGGTTATTCAAAACGATAGACAATTACAAATGTGAAGACTACCTATATCAGGTTACCAATATACGACACAGAATAGCTCTAACAAAACTGCGACTTAGCAACCACAAATTAGCCATAGAGACAGGACGTTATTTGAGACCATTCAAGAAACCTGCAGAAAGAATTTGCCCAATTTGTAAAATAGAAATGGAGGACGAATACCATTTTCTAAATATATGCCCTACTTACCAGGAAAAAAGACGTTCGCTACTTAATTATTTGGAAAAAGAATGTGGAATAAAAATAAGCAGAATGTTGCCTAATAAAATATTCATGTTTCTAATAAACCCCCCTAGCGGAAATGCTCAAATACAAAAGTTAATAGCAAAACATATATTCGAATGCTTTGAAAAAAGGATAGAGGAAGACTGCAAAAAGTAAATACTCTAGGAATTAATCAATTAAAAACTTAATTAATAATTAATTAAGTAACAATTTTTGTTTTTTGTAACTTTTAGTTATTTGGATTGCGTAGTCGATGTACTATATATTGTATAAGACTCCAAATAAAAACATGTCTGTCTGTCTGTCTGTCTGTCTGGCTATATAGGTATGTGCTCCCCCCCCCCCCCTGCGTATCAACCTGGACATGGTAGACTGTATTTCATGAATTTTCATATTCAAAATATCACTGTACTCAAGAAAAATGAATATTTGGTATCGTATGAGTTGATTGCTTTCATTTCTTTGCTGTGATGAAGGGTTTATGTTGCAGAACACCTGTTCAAAACTCCCCCACTGATCTTTATCTTTAATCTTTTTTAATATCTTATGATGGAACACAACAGTCTCTTTAGAAACTAACTACCCCTCCGACTGAAATTGTGTGCTTGAATCATTCGTACAAAGATCCAAAACCCGAGGCTGCTAATCCAGTCCCTGATGTGTCAGTCACAATTACATTCCGAGGCAAAGAGAATGCCCTGGAACGAGTCAATTCGTTGCTTAGCAACAGTAACCTTCGCGCCTTGAAACAATATGGCGGTCAGATGGAAATGGTGACTTTTAGGTTTCAACAGTTTTTTTAACCTCCGTCTCGTCCTTTGTTAATGAAATGAATACTATAAATCCTTTGGCTAACCCTAAAGGTGTCAAGCTTTTATGTGAACTGTGCCAAAAACCGGCTTTCGCTCAATGTACGGATTGTCGAGTGACATATTATTGGTGAGTGGCTAATGTTTTTCAGCTGTTTTTTTTGTCCGTTTATATAAAATAGATTACGTTGTGTAAATTGTGTCACAACTGAGGAACAAATAGTTTTTCCCGTTTGTTTCTACGAGAAAGCAAAAAGACCTCAATGTTGTTCGTTTACTGACTAGTTTAATTCAGCGTTTGAGAACCCTTAAACTTCTTTGAACATCTGATCCTAACGCCAAGTTTTTCTGGCTTATTCCGTTTGTAAACAAATTTACCCCATTCAGTTCTACAGAACATCAGAAAGCTGACTGGTTGGGAATTCATGAAAAGATTTGTCAACTGTTGATTGCATTACGGACTCCGATTCCATTTCTTGGATCTGAAGAAGAAAGACAACACAGAAAACAACAGCAGATTGTCAGACAGGTACAGCAGCTGTTTGCCTCCTAAATGAGTTCAATGTTGAAGTGAATTTAGATTCATACAAACCCAGTGATAATTGAATGACTATGAACATATGAAATTGATATATTTGAACTGCGGATTAAAGAATGTTGATGTGATATTAGAGACATTACACTGTAGCTGTATAACCTACTCTAAAATACGAGGGTAAATAAAGTATATTTACAGTACGTATGAATGATCGTTGCAGTAGTGAAAATAGAGCCTGAAAATAGTCATTCATTCATCACTTACTGATTTATTACAAGCCGGCAAAATGACCAGCTCCCAGTTGGCTTGTTTAAGCTCAGTTGGTAGAGCACTACATCGGTAATGCAGAGGTCATGGCTTCAACTCCTGCACACACCTTGTTTTCACTACAGTGCTTAAGTAGTGTTCATACATAACTGTGACGATCATTCACATCGTCATTCCAGTAATGTAATTGTTTTGCTGAGTTGTTGCCAACATGTACCTGACTTCAATATTCTCATTTTGTCTTCCCCCAAAACAGAAGCAAATGATCGAGTTATGTCGTACAGAAGGTCAGAAGTTGCTATTTGAAGGAAAATATGACAGAGTGGTCCCTGCGGCCTTGGAGTCTTTGAAGTTTTCCATCGAAGTTTATGGTCTGAGCAGTATTGAGCTTGTTCCTTCATACCTCATTCTTAGCGAGGCAAGCATAGGTCAGTGTCATACTGTGTTTCTCTGACAATGACTTCTGTTCATTTTTTTGAAACTTCAGTTAATGCCGGCCAATAACATGTTGATAGATGCCTTAACTAAGTATTATAATAATTTAATAATTTAGAACTTATATAGCGCATTTTCCATGTGTATATGTTCAAATGCGCTTTACAAGCAGATGGAATTGGAATTTTATTATTAAGCGGCCGTCGCTTAGCGACGAGCCGCTTCTTGCATTACCCTTTTTTTTTTTTTTCTCGTCGTTTCGTCCGTCACTTG
Source organism: Pachyseris speciosa (assembly GCA_016490735.1). Taxonomy (NCBI): domain Eukaryota; kingdom Metazoa; phylum Cnidaria; class Anthozoa; order Scleractinia; family Pachyseridae; genus Pachyseris; species Pachyseris speciosa. The sequence goes on from JAEMWC010001500.1 coordinate 145,261, forward strand.
CCCCGTACCCCTCTCGGCCAGAGGAAGAAACAACGACAAGTAAATAAATAAACTGTTTATTCTCCGGTGACAGTTCTTGGAACACGCGACCCTCAGATCTCATCGCCCATAGTCTGCACCTTATCCGATTGCGCCACTTGCTCATCAGTTACCTTCACTAGAGAATTTTGTAATAATTAAAGTGAGTGGTCACCAAAGTCACGAATCGTTACAGCCTTTGCAAAAGAAATGTTTAGCCGGAATTGAATTACTTCAATATACATTTCATAGCAAAGGAATTTAATTGAAAGCGTTTCTTTTGATCGGTTTTCAGCAACATATTGAAAAGGTTTAACTGAATCGCAAGAAAAGTTAAGTTATTGCTTGATAAACCAAACCGCACAAAACACGCAAAGAATATTAAAGATCTTCAAAGATAATTTTGTTTAACGCCGAATACACGTTAGACAGATACATAACATTTTTTTTACCTGTTATATTCTTCAGGTGTAACAATTCGTTACGAATTAGCTAACTTTTATACTTTCATGCGTAGCTAAACCGCAAACAGCTTATTAAATATTCAAAACGAGTTATTTTTGGACGTGTTAAAATTAGCGTAATCTCCAACATCTCATTAAATTTTTCAGTGAAATTTGTTGGGTGCATAAAAATTTGTATCTCGCTTTATACTTATCGCTTTACAATAATTTTTATATCTTTGTGCTATTCGAATTCCGAAACCATTTTTGCGTTGACCGTAAAATAAAACTGCCATTTCTCTACGAGTGAGTAGCAATTTTAGCATACGACCACGGCTTTAAATGCGTTTCCGGTATACAGGTTGGTATACAACTTTACCCGAACTTGAAGTAAAGTATCGTACTCACGTTGTATTTTCTTGTTAGGGATTAACATTTACACCACAAGAGAGAGCAAACTATTGTGAATTTCAAGATTGAACTGTTCGCTATTGTTAAGAAAAAGAAGGGGCCATAGAATACGAAGCGATGTTTCGTGTTAGTTCACGGTCGACTAATTCACGCAAATTGAAAGGTTCTTGAACAAAAATATTTATTTAGGGGTCAGAGTAAGAAATCGCGAAAGCCTTTGACTAAATGGCACCAAGAGTAGCATTTCGCTTGCTTTCCCGATATTGCGTGTAAGTTATGTTTCTTGTCTGTTTCACTCGTGGGAATGGGCACTTCTGATTGGACAGATATTATAGTTTTGAAACTGTGCCCTGTTTATGGTTATTTTCGTTTCACAATGCATTTGTTTTAAACAAAATCTTTGGGCATTTGTGTTTCTTTTCCGGAATGATAAATTGTAACAACGTTTAAAATAATTTATAAGCCCTATGAAATCTTAAATAAAGTCCATAACTTTCACTGAATTTACTTTACATGTAACGAGATTGTTCGTGACCCGGTTTTGAAGATAAACAAATATTGACCGAGTTAGTGATGGTGCAATACCGGAAGTACTAGTGATGGTGTAATACCGGAAGTGAAATACAGCTCTTTTGCGTGGCGTTGTTTGAACATACCTTGGTAGTATTGAGATATCGGTTATCGTCGAGAAACTGGTACGATCGAAGACTCAGATTTATACCAAATTGTTAGCTTTCTTTGAAATTGTCAAACAAATCGAAGTGCCAGTTTTTGTCAAGCTTCAGCTGGCCTTGGTTTCTCGCGTAGTGAATATCCAGAGAATCGGTTGAGTACTTTTCCGTGTTAAAATTGCAAAATAGGTTTACAGTTTAAGCGTTGACAAAAGAAAAAGAAAAACAAGTGAAAAGAATAGAAAAAAAAAGAGATCAAAGAAAAAAAACTTCACTCTGTTGAGGCTTGAACCACCGACCCTAAGCTGTCATTATAGTACGAAAAGAGCGCACTGACCCCTAGGCCACCAAAAGCTTCCTTACTCACCAATTGAATTTTAAATTCTTCATTTCGGAGTGAGGAATTGACTGTCCTGCAACTGAAAGGTGACAAAAATTGAATTACGATCAACTTGAACTTATCCTGTGCATTAATCCGACTCGGATGGTCAAAAAGGCCGCTTCTAATTCTCGC
>JAEMWC010001501.1:2500-75000 GCA_016490735.1 Pachyseris speciosa
CAAGATATAAGATAAAGTGTATTTCTTTTATTTGTACACATTGTCTTAAACAAGGTAGCGAAATGAACGGAATTTGTCTTGAACTGAAACAGGGTCAAGGTATTTGTCCCTGCAACTTGTCGCCTAGTGTGTGCCGACCTTTATAATTCCACCCAACTCAAATTTTGGTGGCTAAGTTCCCGTAACCTCCTTCGCAGCCGTTGTTTGTAACGGTCCTATTCTTCCTCCTGATTGGATACTCCGACACAATGGGAATGGAATGTTCGGCTCGGTTCAGCAGAACGTTGGTGGGGAGGGAGAATAGGACCGACTCAAACAGCGGCTCGAAGGAGTAAGAAGAAGGCAACGAACATAGACCGAATGCAAAAATGGCGTCCTTTAAATTATTCTTTTGCTCGTATTCAAAATAGCCTGACTAACCTCGTTCGGGATAACAAATTCTTTAGAATTTTCATCTCAAAAACGAGGTTAGTCAGGCTACTTTGAATATGAACAAAAGGATAATTTAAAGGACGCCATTTTTGCATTCGGTCTATAGCAATCTTATAAGAATTTTAACCGATCGAAGTGTAAAGATGCTTGAAATAATTAATCTTCTGAACAACTGAAGATTACTCGTAGTTAGGTTCGTGAGATAGTTCCTTGATAATGATCAATAAGCTAGTGGAAATACCATGTATAAATAGTTATCCTTTCCTATCCTAATGCTAACATAAGAAACACGCACGACTGGAAGAGTAACGGGGGGGGGGGGGTGGGGGGGGGGGGTAGAGATGGAGAAAGGGGAATTGAAAGGCGAAGGAAAGAAGATGCTCTGTAGCCATGAACTTCCAGCCAGGCTTTTACGCTCTGCATGATCACGACGCAAAGAATATCACGTCTGGGTAGTGAAAAGTGGGTATCTGTTCGTTTAAAAAATAACTTACAATTAAACTGAAGCAATCGTCACTTCGGCACTAACCATTTGTTGGTATAGGTATTATTATAAAAAAAGGGGGGGTTAGTTCAGCCTGCATAGCAGGAATTCGAAGTTAATATCGACAAATTTGCGGTATATGCTCGACTTCTTTCAATGCAATAGGGAAACTGGCACAGTATATTCCTTGATACTTGTACAATTAATGGACTCCTCTAAAACATTTTGGGCTTGTTTGTGGAAAACAGCTGAAATGAAATTGCACAAAGCTGTAGCCGTTTAGTTTGACGTTTGTTTATATTCTAGATTCCTCTCACAAGGGACAGCTACTGCTGTCAGTACTTTCCATTGCATAAGCCTAGGCCAACTTGATTGAGTCAGAACAAACACTGGGAAACAAACTATATCCTATATGGCTTCCATCTTTTGACATAATATTCCTCCTTATTTGAAAAATCTTAATGCGTACCAATTTTCCAAACAAATTAAGCTATACCTCTTCTCTGAACAACTCGAAAATTCCATGAGATAACTAATTTTTGAACATTTAACTCCTTCGAATATCCACTGTTCATATGGTTAGGTCTGTCTCCTCGTGTTTGCACTTTATTTACTCATCTCTTTCAATCCTTTAATCTTATTTTCTTTTGCACTTAAAAGGCAGGAGAATAACTCGAAAACCGCAAAGTTCTTTTATCCTCCTGCCTCAACTTTAAGCATATCTATTTTTTAAGCAACTGTAGTTTAGTCACTTGCTATGTAAATATGTCTTGAAGTGTTTAGAGTAAAAAAAAGCATTGTTGTTGTTGTTGTTGGCAAATTCTACCTGATAACACCTCAGTCCTTCTCCCTTAAAAGAATACACAAGCGTTAAATTCGCGATAAAGCAAAAGCGTTGTCCTCTAACTTCGGGCCGCTTTTTGGCAACGGAGGTGGGGTAGAGTTTAAATTGGAGCTGCGTTGTTTTGAAGAAGGTGTCGTTGCCAAGGTTGAATTACGTTTCCTCATAGTAGTGGCTTGATGCGAATACGTATTGGACAAAGAGCCAGCCCTTGGCTTCCTCAAGCAAATTGTATTTATTCTCATCTTGAGTGCCTCTTGGAACTTCTCCGCTCTAAAGGCATAGAGTAGAGGATTGATAAACGCGTTGAGGCTAAAAAGGAGGGTCGGCATCACGCCCGTGAGAATTTCACGATCCTGCGGTGACATTGTTTCCTTCAAGTTTGTTATAAGCCACATGAAAGCGATCACAATCGGAAAAAAGAAAAATAACATGTTACTCAGCACTAGGGTAGCTATCCTTCTGGCAACAGTTGCGTTTCGCCTGACACCAGCTCTCTCGCTCGTTTTCTTCACCGACGTAAAGATCTTAACGTAGAAGGGAATTGTTACAAAATACACGATCATTCCCCATAGCGACAGGGCAACGCTCATCTCGTAAGAGTGCGGTATGTCCCTGATCGGACGAATAGGAATACAGTACGTGTTGCTTGTATACACAGAAATCTTCAGCAAGGGTAAGATGGCCACGCACATACCTAAACACCAAGTTAGCGCAGCAAAGATGACCGCTATCCGACGAGTCATGCGTACAGAAGGCTTCATACAGTATACAATGGCCAGAAAGCGTTCTATCGTTAGGAGAAGTGATGTTTTAATGCTCACGATCTGACCCGTCAGCCATATGAACCCAATAGCATTACAAAGCTCGTCTAAGATCACTAAGAATTCCGTATACGGCATTTTCCTCGTAGAGACCAATATAACCGTGTATAGACTTAGCAGGAAGTCGCTAACTGCCATATTGGTCGTCAGAAGCATGGTGACATTTTTCCGCAAGACTCGTGTAGTTAGCACGATCAAGACAACTGTAAGATTGAGTACCATAGCGACTGGCGAAATAAGGTACACCACGTTTAAAATCCTGTTGTCAAGATCCCAGCAGCGATGTATTGGAGTGACAAGAATCTGGCTTTCGTAACACGCTGTAACCGTTTCAAGACACCTCGGGAAAAAACCATGTTTCGCATATTCCACGACGGTTCGAGTTACGTCGAGTTTTTTCACGCGGCAGTTTTCCCTTTTTCCAACTATATATTCTCCTTGTAGAAGTCGTGAGGTAGTGATATTGATATCTTCGCTATTTAGCTCTTTATTTTTCAGGGTGTAATTCCTAACCAACATGCAGTTGGCGCATGACTCGTTCCAGGTCACTCCTCTGATTTCTTTGAGCTCGCGCAGTCGTAGCAAAGTTGACGTAAGTCTGAAGTTTGGGTTGTTCGAAATATCCAAATGTGTCAACGACGTCAGCTCATTGGTTAAATTTCCTTCCCACCTTGTAAGCTGATTTTCGGACAGATCTCTGTGGTTCAAAACAAAGAAACGATGGTTAATACACAAAAGCTGTTACTCGAAGCAATATTCCGTTCGTTTTGCTCCCGATAGAATATGCAGCATATGCATTCCAAAGGGAAAAATTTGGCGGCAAAATCATGCGCGCCCGTCAAACCCGTGACGTGAAGCTTGGATCAGACTAATGCTCATTTGTCTTTGCAAAAGACTGGGGTCGAGAGTGCCGCGTGAGGGATTGTGGGATTGTTTGAGGTGAAGCGTGATTGTTTCCTTCCAATACACCTCCCAAAAACAATCCCACAATCGGTTGCGCGGCCACTCGGACCCAGTCTTTTCCAAAGTGAGCTATTCTGCGCACTAGTTCTCAGGTCACTTCTGCTAAGATTATTCTTTTCTACCAATATACGTGCGTTTGGAAAATTCTCTTATTCCTAAAACTGAATAAAAATCACCAGAATAGTGCAGAGAGAATGCGCGCTTTGATCAACGCAAAGCTCCAGCTTTCTGTTGTAACCAGAACGGTATGTCCTCAATGCAGAATCCTGGTACCTAGAAAAATTTCGCCACCCCTCAAACTAAAGAATGACAAATTACACAGCATAGGTCTTGATGCGGAATTTAAGCTAAACATCGTTCTTTAGCCGCTTAACATGGATTTAACGTTAGTATCTCGTTTCGTTCGCGTTTCAAGCAATTAAAAATCCCCACGCTCATCTAACGAAGCGATATTGTGGGAAATTTTGTGAATTTTTTGGTGATTTTTGGGCATGTTTGGGAGATATAATTTTTACTCAAAGGATAAGTTAAATTAAAGGAAATAGGAAATATTGAAGGTTTAATGAAACTTTAAAATTGGATATTAGAGATTAGTAGACGGACACCAAACAGTTCCCAGCACGGTGCAGTGCCCTTGTGGGGTGTCAACTGTCTGGTGGTGTTTCAAAACATTTTTACCCCATTTCAATCCCTTCTTTAACCTCCTTAAATTCCCCCCTTAATGAGACTTACAAGCTCTGCAAATAGTTGAGATTTGAGAAGGCACCATCACTGATAAACCCGATCTTGTTCTTTGAAAGATTTCTGCAAAGAGAGAAAAGGTTAGGTTGATGGATCGATCAATTTGAGTGAACTGTTTATTAAGAAATCTTGAAAAATTTTCTCGCTTACATGGCCAAACTAAAAGAATTTGCTTACTTGCTCTTTTTTACATAACAGCTCTACGCGAATGAATTCGAAGCTATTTCATTTACGGATAGTCACCTATGACAAGGAAGCGCACACTTCGCATGAACTTTCAAGGCGTAGTGTTTTTCGTGTCAAGTTAAACAAAACGGAGCAAATTAAACTTTGCTTCCGTCCAACTGGGAGTGGCACAAGAACTTCTAAATAAGCAAGTACTTACAATTTCACAAGCTTGGTAAAGTTCCTGAAAGATCCTTCAGGAATAGTTTCTTCGTCTTTGGATAACAATATTTCTCTGTAAGATGATGCAAACATAAACAACTACAGTTAGATATTGAAAAGATACGAAGACTCTTAAATTTAAAAAGTTGCGTTTATTGCAAGTCCGCAAGAATATTTCGCGGTCCTGTGTTGGCATCTCTATTTCGGCAAACGCTAGACTCCGAGTGAAACAAAGCAAATGAAACACGCGAGGGAGCGCGAAAATTGCCTCCGCGTGTACACGCGACTTTTTCACGCGCGTCGCGTCTCCTCGTGGGAGGCAATTTTCGCGTTAGCTCGCGTGTTTCATTCGCTAAAAATAAGGAGCTGCTCTTTAGTCTACGGCAAACGGCCAAAGGTAGATTGAAATAACCAGATGACCACGATTTTCCTGGGTTTGCCGTTTCTTTTTCACCGCTCCTATGAGCAAGTGACCAGTTTCGTGTTAACCACAAACGCAATTTATTATTCTTTTCAGAAAATACAAACGAGAATCTGGCGTCTGCAGTTTCCCACAAAGTTACAACAGGTGCTTTTTCAGTATCTTCCTCACAATGCGAAGAGGGGGCCGAACGAACAGACATTAACCATGGCCAAACTGGCAGACAATCGCCGCAAAATAACAAAGTGATTGCAAGTTCGACTTTTTAAAACTGCACTTACAGATAACACTTTTCAGGGAAGTCAGTTCTTTTAATTTAGTTTAACTTGGCCATTTCTATTTGGAGGGGGTGAGCGACAGCATTTGTTTTATCACTAACCTCCATTTCTGGAATGCAAAAAAACTTCCCGCAAATCACACATGACTACTTACAGTGCTCTCACATCAAGGGGTCGCAAAATAAATGTCGACAGCTCCTTCAAGTCAGTTAACGTGCAATTTGCACGAAGACCTTCGTCGTCTGCAATCTCCTTGCATTCACAATCCCCAGAGCAATTATTCACGGCAGCCTCCGTGGAAAAAGATGCTCGAAAAATCACCACTGTGACTAGTAATAGCAACGAATTCGCCATCTGAAACAAAGAGGAAACACACAATGACATTGCACACGTTTAACATAGCCTTTTCAAAACTTGTAATATCAAAGATATAGCGCTTTTTCGGCCTTATTTACACAGAAATGACAGTTCAGCTCTCAAAAATTATTTTTCCTATATTAAAAAGAGCAGGAAACAGTTCATTGATAAGCGATCTGATTAATATTGCACTTCGAAATCATTAAACGAAATGATTATTACTGGCTGGCCAGTAGGTGATATGATTTGATATCTTTTATAAGTTGCTTATATCATACTTCACCTCAAGATATGAGATCCAAACCTTATTAGAACTCCACTTTGAAGAAAACAAATTTAATGAAAAGGACAGCGAATGAGCTGTTGCTAAATACAAACGCAGATAACAAACCGTAGCGACTTGAGAAGCAATTTCATTACCCACCACCATAAATCAATTTACATTTTAAAAAGCTTTTACCTTTTCTTGTCAATCATTGCGCATTTTACTGTCTACAAACAAAGGTCTTTTTGGCGTTTGTTCTTGAGGGCATCTCTGTCGCTAATCAGGTGATTTTCACGTTGGGGGGGGGGGGGGGGGGGTGGGGAGAGGGGAAGGGGGAGGGGGAAGAAGGTACCCGACGGAAGTCTTTACAAGTCGCCTCAGTCTCGAAGGTGCTCGCGTCAAATTTCCCATTTTCGTAAGCTTTCGATAACAAAGTGCCCCCTTTGTTGACCCACGGAAACGACAGCTGCGGGATGACATTTAAAAATCGTAAAAAATTCACTTACCAAGAACCAAGGCTAAACATTGCAAAGAGGATAGAGCCGTATATGCCACAACTGTCTTTCTACTTAGGAGGTGGCCTGCGATCTGGCGTTCTCTTTTTCGTTAAGTTCTTCGCTACTGATGACAAAAGTTCCCCTTTTGTTGACCCACGGAAACACAGTCGCGGGATGACGTATCAAAATAGACATAATCACTTAGCAAGAAGCAAGGTTAAAAAATGCAAAGGACATGGAGCCGTATACGCGACAATTGTATTTCTACTTAGGAGGGGGTTGGTAACTTCTCCGGCCAGTCTTCTGCTTTTGTTTTGTTTGCATGATTTTCTTTCACACTATTCATATAGTGAATTCAACTGTGTTGATTCTTTCCCCATTCTCAACGAAGTCCAGAGTCCGAGCAATGTCTAATTCCCGGGGGGTACTCCCTTATATGGGCTATATAGGTATGTGCGACCCCAAAGGGTATGGTTTTTTAGCCGTTTTGGTCTGAAATAGGGTATGGTCTGTGCACTCCAGTCTTGAATTTGATATGTTTTTTCGAAGAAGCTACTTCTTCATCATTAGGTGATAAGACCATCAACAAAAGCCCTTCCTTTTTGTCTTTTAATTGTGTTTACGCCAACCGTGTACGTGAAATAGGGAATCGAATTTTTGGTCAGGCCTGAAATAGGGTAGGGAAAATCACAGATTTTGGTCTGAAATAGGGTAAGGGTTTTAGGAAGCGGGCCGCACACCCACACCAAATTTGTATGGAGTACCCCCCGGGGGGACCTAATTGCTCGTTTTCGTGCACTAAAGAACGGAATGCCAAAAATGTCAACACGTTTAACGATCCACTCGCAGCTAAACCATTGTAGTTGTCATTGTTCCTGTTGTTTTATGATGTGTTTTGATTTAAGTCTCCATCTACAACTGAACTTGCGGTTTCAACCAAAATTGAGTAAACAGTGCAGTCTATGTACAAAGCGAAGGAGTGAAATTTAATTTAAATTAGAAAGCGCTGCAACATTTGACACCGTGAAAATACACAAGAACTAAAAGACAAATTATAGTGTGTTTACAATGTCAAGTCAGCTGATTAAAGCTTAATTAAACGTAGCCAGAAGTCAAATAAAAAGCCCAACTAATCTAAGTGTGTTTTAATAAAGCAGCACCCTTTTGGTATCAAAACTTGACCATCTCCGATATAAGTTCTCATAGAGTAAGCTAAATAACGTCGCCTTCCTGTAGGAGATTTTTCTGCGGCTTAATCACACTCCATTTTCATTAAAATAAAAAAGTGCTAAACCCCAAGACGTGAAATGATGTGGTTTTGGGTAAGCTGTCTTTGTAGGACTATTTTATGGCCTGTTTTCAGTGTATCAAAAGCAATTACGGTGGTATTATATATTTGCACTCAATAATTAAACTATATAAGATTACCGTGACATTAGATTTGACGGCTCACGAGACAAACGAACGGCGAACGGATTAGAGACCTGATCCAAAAATGTCAAGAATGACGAGTACGTCGGGAATTTCGTCAGTTTGATATACAGTATTATTGAGGATTTTGTAACAGGGCTTATTGGCTTAGAGAAAGAATTCCGACGGGACATTTTCCTTCATTCGTAGCGTTTTTATTTGGAAGATTTCGACTGAACACTACATGAAACTACACTTCGATTAAAAGTTTAAAAATAAATTAATGACTAACAATGACGAGACGGCCACGGGTAAAATGAGAAATGTTAAAGAGCGCGTTTCAGCAGGACATTCTATATAAAGATATCATTTACGACATGCATATATTTACGGATAATTTTTCCACTTCCTGGTTCATTTTGAAAAGATCTTGAATTTAAAATGAGTTTTATAATGCGGCCTACACAACTTTCTGACGACTGACAATTTTCTCAATATTTGATTAAAAGTTTAAAAAAACAATTAACGTCCAATTCTGACGGTAATTAGCCTCCGATCCACGAAGAACTCTTGGCTAGTCACGTGACGAGCGAAAAAGAAGGTCTGCGTGGGAGGCTAGACGTTAACCTCTGACAAGAAACGGAAAATGACTTAAGACCGCGTTTCAGCGGGAAATACATCATAAGAGAAATGTTTAGGACGTATTGATGACAAAGTTACCTCTTTCTGGTTTTCCTCTAAAATGATATTGAATCAATCGGCGTGCGCATTTATGGCAAACGGGCAAGTTTTTTAAACCGTTGCTGATCAAAGATCAGCCTGGGCGATTATACACGAAATATGCTCTAATTTCCCTGAAAAAGGACATCTAGAGGTTTTGATTCGGATGGTCAATGATTTCAGGATTTAATCGATGGACTCAAACCGGCACAAACCGAATCATTGGATGGCTAGTTTACTATCGACAGAAATGTAAAAAAAAGGTGGTCAAAACTGAATCCCCCCTTTCTCCGCATCCCCCCCCCCCCCCCAAAAAAAAAACTGGAAGATTACCAAAAGTATTCTCTTCTCAACTAGCTCTGTCGTGTTTGTGGTGTTTATTCCAAATATTCATGTGTCTTCGACGTTTTGAAAATCTTGACCTGAGGTTAGCATTATTTGGCGCATCGGATCCAAATATTGCTGATCCTGAGTATTACTGATATCCGTACAATTAGTTACGATTTCAGGACTTCTGTCACCATTCTCAAGGATACATTTCGCAAGTCTTTGTCAAGCTCAGTCCTCTTTGAGTATACTCTTGATCTCTTTGCCAAGACATGTGACTTGGTTTCGTAACACTTTTTCACGTGAAATCGCTCGCACAGTGTATTGCAATGACAAATTGATTGTTTTCATTCCAAAGGCTACAGACTTTGAACTCCTGTTTTCTAAATCACGACTCAAAACGCCAAAACAAAAAATGTCATGCTTTCCAAAAGAGTACTAAATTGGGCCAATGCACAATATCATTTGGCAAACTGAAATATTAACAATATTTAATCCTAAGCACTCACGGGATCGATATTACAGGATAAATTTCTGAAAAATTTCCAGTATGGACGAGTCACGTACGGTATCAGGCACGTATGGCCTCTTTAACTCTCTTTTACAGTTTTAAAAATAAGTTGCATTTAATTTAGAGCGCAAAAATAATCGCACATCCTCTCTTTGAAAATTTTTGCTCAATGCAACTCCACAGGGCCTTCCAACACGGACAGTGGTTCCCCTGTTTTGGCTAATTGTCACAAATAATTTGAACCTAATGCATCAGTCAATTGAAACCCCGGCCCCCCGACCCCCGGGACTTAGCGGGGAATTTAACATTTACCAAGTGTTAAAAACGGCTTCTTACCCGGTCCCCGGAGTCAAGGCGTCTGTTAAAATCCCCGCATAGTGAGGACATCCGAGCCTAATGAAGAAACTCAACTCAAATCGGGATCGTTGGTCTACTCGATGTATAAATGTCAAACTTTATCTGTTCTTAGTTCTTTCATTAAAAAGTCCAGCCTCTTCAATAAGCCGCGATCTCCATTTGCGCCGAAAGCTGGCCTTCAATATGCCGAATTTACGATGCAGAAATCCACTTCCATTTTGATAAGCCATGAGTTCATGTAAAATCGGCATTGTGTCGGATGTAGCGAATGGGTCATCCCCCAAACTACTTCAGAATTATATGGAACTTGGTGTTATATGAATGCAAATGGGTGCGTGTTAATGTCAAACTCAACATGCTACAGGTTCAGCGCATAAAAAGAAAAGATTAGCTGTCTTACCTCAGTGACTTGAGTGAAAGTCTTCCGCCGGAAAACGGCGACACCAAAATGTTGCTAACAACCACCTTTTAAAGGATACTCTATAGACACCTAGGCCGATATCTCAAACGCTTCGTAAAATAAGGTGGATTTAAAATAAGCTATTTGTTAAAATAAATTTCAAACTGATAGTGATGAAAACGCTTCTAAATGCCTTTAGTCCAAATATCCTCAACAATAATTCACTCCGTATAAACTTTGATCAACTTAAACTAATTATAAAAATATGTAATCGTCTCGTTCAAGGGTATTCTCGTGACTTAAACTTAAGTGGATGAGAAACTTCCCCTAAAACTACTAGCTGTACCTTCTCCATCAAAAATATTCTCATTATGATTCTGTTACAACATTTACAGAGTGGGTAGGCAACTTTCCCATAAATGTGTAAACACTCCTTCAAAAATATTTCCATTACAATTAGATCTGTTTAAACCCTATTAAAACAAAGTGGGTAGGCAACTTTCCCCATAAATGTGTATAGACTGCTTCAAAAATATAGGCAACTTTCCCCAACAAAATGCGTATCAATTGGTATTGTTCTTAACGCCATCTTGAAAGACAGAGACTCTGTTTAGTCTGCCATGTTAAATCCCCGCTGTCGCCTCCGCTCTAGGTGATTGCGTGCTGTTAAATCACCGCTCCACGGCCCCGGTTTTACTGACTTTGTTAAATCCAAATGAAGAATGATCCTCGCAGTTGTGAACGCAATTTATGCAATTGCGAAAAGAAGCCTGAAAAAAATTCAGGACTTCAACGGGGTTCGAACCCGTGACCTCGCGATTACCGGTGCGATGCTCTAACCAACTGAGCTATGAAGCCACTGACGTTGGGAGCAGGTCAATTGTGGGTTCATATGTTCCCGTGAAAGAAATCAGTGTGAATGAGGCTTCTTTTCGCAATTGCATAAATTGCGTTCACAACTGCGAGGATCATTCTTCATTTGATTTCATTTCCGCAGTTCATGTATGATTTATTTCATATATCATTCACCCTGATTTCTTTCACGGGAACATATGAACCCACAATTGACCTGCTCCAACGTCAGTGGCTTCATAGCTCAGTTGGTTAGAGCATCGCACCGGTAATCGCGAGGTCACGGGTTCGAACCCCGTTGAAATCCTGAATTTTTTTCAGGCTTCTTTTCGCAATTGCATAAATTGCGTTCACAACTGCGAGGATCATTCTTCATTTGATTTCATTTCCGCAGTTCATGTATGATTTATTTCATATATCATTCACACTGATTTCTTTTACGGGAACATATGAACCCACAATTGACCTGCTCCCAACGTCAGTGGCTTCATAGCTCAGTTGGTTAGAGTATCGCACCGGTAATCGCGAGGTCACGGGTTCGAACCCCGTTGAAGTCCTGAATTTTTTCAGGCTTCTTTTCGCAATTGCATAAATTGCGTTCACAACTGCGAGGATCATTCTTCATTTGATTTCATTTCCGCAGTTCATGTATGATTTATTTCATATATCATTCACATTCTTAAATCCATCGCCCACCGGGGACAACGCGCCGTTGAAAGTGCGTTAAATCCCGGCTTTGGACGCTTTAAATCCCCGCTATGTCCCAGGGGTCGGGGGGCCGGGGTTTCAATTGATTGATGCATAAAAGAAGAGAAAGCAGATGTCAATATCAAATGAACTTATCTAAGCGGAGGCACTCAAGTGCCTTTAATTAACTGGCACAAAGCGTGTGTGACAAAGCTTTTCTTCCAAAAGTAAAAAAACCTCACGATATCCTAAAATCCAATTTTGGAAAATTTGCTCGGAAATGTTATCCTGTGCGCTTTTAGCGGTGTAAAATGGTAATTAAACTTAAGATGATGAAATCCGTAACACTCACATCGACGATAGTACAGATTGAGCAAACATTATACAGAAGGAATTTAGTTTTGCTCAGCATTACCCAATCGAAATCGTTTGAGGAAGCTAAGGTGGCTTTGATATACCAGTAAGTCCATTAACGTCACAACACATTCCGACAAAGACGACAAAAGCATGCAAATGACTGAACATTACACAACGAGGTTGTTGTGCGTTCGGTTTCGGACACGCTTCAGAAGGTTTATCGCCTTTTTTTACTACAGCATTTTCGACAAGTTGTTGTGTAGTTGGTTTTAAAATAGTTTACAGGAGTCGCTTGTAACATTTCAAATTTTCAACAACAACAGCCAGTAAAGTTATAATACTGCTGCAAGACACAAGTAACAAATGCTCTTCCGCACGCGAGTTGCACAACGCAGTCATCTCGCATAAACAACAGTCTATCAGAATTTCTAGAACCGATTCCTGTGATGGCATCGTTTAAGCGTATTTTCTCGTCCCCTCTTAAGCAAGAAACTCAAATTGCCAACAAAGTCATACAGTCTACGTAGTGCTGCGACGCTTGTGGTTATTAATAAAACAGTTGCAAATAGTGAATATGCGGTCATATGTTGATCGTTCAATCGCCCGGGTACAAAATTTATGGATATTCAATTCCTAAAACAATAATGACATCTGCAGATTACTCACCTCACTGAAACAGAAATGATATCCGAGAAAACGAGGTTGTGTTTCACTTTCGTACTAGGATCGGTTCAGCCAAACATGGACTCAGAGGATGTGATTACTGAATTTCCAAAAGGTGGTGCATGATTTTATGACCAGTTGTGTGTAACCGGAAACCCGTGTTCGCCCCATTGTGTTCAGGAGAACAGGAAGTGTTTACTACGGTGGCCCAGAAGGGACAACGCTTCTTCTTGAAAATGTAGTGTCGTTCTGTAAAAATATAACTGTTATTACCCGGGCTGCGCGCGTCTCGCGCGGCGCCCGGGTCTAGAACTACCGACGGTTCTCGAATTCTTTTTCGTCGTCGAGTATCATCAAATGGCACTTCCGGCGTTTCTGCGCAAGCGCTAACTATTTTTGACAGAGTCATGCCTGTTGTCACGTATCGGAAAATGTCGATTCACCTTGTGTCTTTTGAAGTCTGAACAAACAATATGTTAAGAGAAGTGTCTATGAGAATGATTGCAAGTTCAACGGCGAGAAGAAAGCTTTAAACATGAGTAAACTTAACGGCAGATGGACTGCTTCAGGAGATTGCGAGTAGTCTCTAATTTTGGCGACGGATTTTGGGGGCACGTGCGCGCGCGAAGTTGCGAGGAGACGCGACGCGAGGGGAGCGCCAAAAATTAGAGACTACAGACAAAGGGACAGAAGGGAGTTTGACCTTTCACGGCCGAGTGATTCGAAAGTGTAAATCTCATATCAACAGCAAGAATGATGCCTGTTGTCACGTATCGGAAAACGTCGATTCACCTTGTGTCTTTGAAGTCTGAACAACTAATATGTTAAGAGAAGTGTCAATACGAATGTTTGCAAGTTCAACAGCGAGAAGAAAGCTTTTAACATTACCAAAATTTAACTCCAGATGGATTGCCGCCGTGTTCCCCGTATCGGGTGTCTGGAGAACTCAGACCTAGAAAACTCAGACCCCCCCCCCCCTCCCAAAAAAAAAATTTTTTTTGGAAAACTCAGACCCCCTCAAAACTATACAAATTTTCAAAGTCAAATAAACGTGGACAGAATAAATTATCGCCGTTCAGTGCGCTGAAATGTTACACCGTCGATTTATCGCAGATAACAAACACTTCACGTTATTATAATCGGCTCCGGAGCACGAGACCTAGAATACTCAGACCCGCCACCTCCCCCCCCCCCCCCCCTCCCCCAAACTGGAAAACTTTTCTGTTTCTCTTTTTCTTGTTCTTTTAGAACTATTTTTTACAAGTGTTATAATTACTGTTCTCAATGGTTGAGCTGTATTTTAGCAGGAGTGCTCAGTGGAGCCAATATACCAAATAGCCGCTCCGCATGCAGCATGACGCTGGCTGGGAAGTATCGTATCCATAAAAAATAACTTGCTGGGAATTAGTTATCTGGAACAATTGTTGGCTGGAAAAAACACACCACGCCCACTTCCTAGCTCACTGTGACACTTTGAAAGGAAATTTACTGGGACAAAAATTACCTGTGTTTTGTTTGTATAATGGGTCACGCGGCCTGGTCAACGCCGATCATTTGTGCCGTGGAAAGACAATAAACGCAAAAACGCGTTCATTCAGCATGACATCTGTTTCTGGATAACCTCTTCCGCGCCCCTTTTACGTCAATGTCAATTGTAGTGAAAAACAAGGGTCTCGTTTTTCATAAACCACGCGGTGTGTCCTGTATAGAGCTTCATTTTGAGCTTGTAAAATCATAAGCAGTTTTCAGGAACACATTTTTGGGATCGGTACCTGTATTTTGCTCTAAAACGGTAAGTTTCGCTTCTTCGCTAACGAGATGGTACAAGTGTTAGAAATGTAATTCATCATTTAAGGTTCTTTCGCAGAAAATTCCAGTTTATGATAGATCGCGCGCAAACTTAGCAACCGAATTTTCAGATATTTCAGTTATAGAGCAGCAAAATGTTTGTTTGTGCTATTTAAGCAGTGTAATTGGCGGATGGAAGTTGTTTCGAATCATTGTACAGCTGAATGCATTTTGGAAATTTGTAAGTGGATCATACACGCTGATCATATTCACTAAAATTACATACTGTTTTTTTTTCTTCATTTAGCTCAGACCAACAACGCTGTTGCGCCTCTGGGTGAGCTATTAATTGATACCCAGTGAGTTGATAAAGGACAGTTAACTGACAAGCCAGGGTAAGAATAAATTATTTTATGGCTAAAATATGCTTGCATGCATCGCGGTTATTCAGTGCACCAACCCAACATGGCCACCAACCCAACATGCGAGCCATGGGGAACTTTTGTCACTTCTGCGTCAGTGCTAAAAAATTGCTTACGCCAACATCGAAATTGCAAGCCTGTGAATTAGAATGTGAAATACTCATGGTTAAAAATGTTATATTCTCCAAGTAACTTTAGCAGCGCTTCCAAACAAGTTTAACTACCATTCAATACGCCTTTCAATAACATGCGAACATTTCGTTTCGTGCTGCCAACAATCGTTAACATAACGGACAGCTACATGTAAAACAAACAAAAGGGATCGAAATCCTCCAATCAAAACTCAGCAACATGACCTGTGGAACCCCTTGAAACAGCGCACAAGTTGACCGAGAGTTCCGAAACTTGATTGACAGCAGTGTAAAACGCATTTTCAGTGGCGCATCATTCTCCAACTCCATAATTCTCATGTTATTAAAAGGCTCAGGAATTTCGAATGGTGAAATTATGACTATACCGACTACCAGAAAATAATATTTTAAAAAAAGTACAAAAAGGCTCTCGTTCCTGTGACTCGTTGTCTTGCTCATGACATCAGTTAATCATGTCACCAAACTAGCAAATATTTTACTTGAGTCAAGTAAACCTTTCTCTCCGATCTCATTCCAGTCAGACATCAAACACGTTCTAAAACCTCAGGTAGTATTCTAAAATAGCTTTATTTCGACAAAAAACTGGCATTTTTTACTGTGTTTCTGCCAAAATCACATATTTTGCTTAAAGAGTGAAGATAATTTATTAAAAATAAGCGGATTTTACCGAATTCAAAGTAAGGTTTGCAATATTTTTAAACAGAGAGAATATTTTGCCAAATTTTCATACAGTTTTGCAAGGTTAAAACGAAAAATATATTTTTTTCTGGGAAATGCCGCTTGAATTTAAATTCGTCTGTCGCAATACCGTCAAACACAAATTTCCAGCTTTCATGTTATAGGCAATCAGAAACTGACGGTGGAAATTTCCAACGTCATCTATAACAAGCAGAAACTGACCGTGGAAATTTCCAACGTCGTTCATAGCAAGCAGAAGCAGACTATGAATTTCACCCAACGTTAACTAAACTCCTTTTGTTCTTTTGAGAACTGCTTTTTCCGTAAATTACAATTTGCTGGAGAAGATGTGTTTAAAGTTATCTTTAATCAACAATTTAGAACGACATGGAGGAAATCAGTAAAAAATTTTTGGCGATTCAGTTAAGGTACACATCAGCAGTAATGTTCGTAATAACGGTGGTATTCTGCACCTGAAAAAGAACGTAAAATTAACGTCAATAGGTATTTGTTGAGGGCTTTCAGAGCAAGTGACTGATTTTGCTGGATTTTGGCGAGTCTGTTCAATCACACGTTATTCCTTTGTGGAATAGGTGATAAGGAGTAAAATTTATGGAACCGTTACACCCTCTATTT
Source organism: Pachyseris speciosa (assembly GCA_016490735.1). NCBI lineage: Eukaryota > Metazoa > Cnidaria > Anthozoa > Scleractinia > Pachyseridae > Pachyseris > Pachyseris speciosa. The sequence continues at coordinate 18,951 of JAEMWC010001501.1, forward strand.
ACAATTCTAACTAAACACAGGACTAAGCGAGGATAAAAAACATGTCTTCGAGTGATGTTCAATATTTGAGTCATTTGTCGGTCACATTAGCTATGCAGAGACAACTGAACTTTCATAGGAGGTAAACTGGTTGGAAAAAAAATTTGGCGGGCACTCGGACAAAATAACCGTGTTATATTATTCATGAAGTGAGCCACCCAAATCGATCATTTCAGAGGGGTCTTACCTCAAGGCCCACCAACACTTGAAATCAGACCTCATACCATTATTGTAGCAAGTGGTAACAACTTTCCTACCTGAATGGTGTAAAGCATTGTCTACAGAGATCTTACTTCGCCGGTTGTCGTCGCTCTGCTTTTTGCTGGTGACTCAACTTATTCATGTAGGACGTAGGTAGGGCAGATCTGTAGGGCACAGTGTATAGACCTAATCCTTATATTTGCACATTAATTGCATCGGCCAAGATACAGCTGAAAGGATACCGTACCAGTCAGTTTCACGGCGTGCTTTCCTATGAGATTTGAATATTTATCCAATATGAAATTGTTATCAGAATGAATAATGATGTTGATATCGGTGTGAATTAAAAAGTGACACCTTTCGAATAGACAAATCCAGTATGGTTTTATTAGTCGGATACCACAGGTATAGATTGTGTCACGTACTCACTGAATGGATGGAAGTCTTGGCATGAAGTTTTTCTAGATTCTGTATTCACGAAGCCCAAGTTTATAACGAATGTCGTAATTTTAATTTTTGTTGTGATGTATGGAAGAATTCGGTTAATGACAGTATTGAAAAACGACATTTGTATCACATCCGGTCTTTTCAATGAAAATTATGCCGACACATTCCTAGTACTTACCGCTTTCCTTTGGTATACCGCAGAATAACGGCTCCCAAACTGCCAAAATGCCACTAGCCGCTCAGTTCAACCGTGAGTCTTCGACAGAAGAACGCCTTTCTGTTTTAACGCGGGATGTTTGAAAACGATACAATAGTTACACGTGGTTATGCGCGGTGCATAGAGTTTATCAGAAAGCTACGCTGCAGATGTATAATGAAAGGTCAAGTAAGTGAAACTGTTGTGAAATTTATCGAGCTAATCGTGACAGTGCATTTAAAGTAATGGTTCGCAATCTGATTAATTCAAAGCGCTGATTTCCTGGTGATATTACACTAGTTCCGAGCGTACATAGTCAGTTTTAAAATATCTCATGTATCATTTCCTTCTGTATTTGGCTTCCGTTTATGGAAGAAGCAGATTAGCAATAAAAGATGTCTGAACACGATTTTGGTTGATTTGTCGTTCCATGCTCGTATTTACTTATCAGGCCTTGCTTGCAACCGTTGCGAGACTTCGTGCTGCTCGGAAAAGTATTGTCATTCTACAATGTGCGCCAACCTTGTGCGCAAAGTGAAATAACGACAAAAAAACAGCACCGTTAATAGTTCGCACGTGCACGGGGTTCAGTGCGCGGCTATTGCCTCCGAACTTTATCGCAAACAAGACATGCGTCTGATGCGTTTTGTACTGGTTTGAGGCCATTCTGCAGGATAAATGTTCCCAACTGTACTAAAAAGGGCTTGTTTGCGAAACTAAAACTAAACTGTACAGCTTTCGTCTTGCTCTTGAAACCTCAGAAATTTCTTTGTGTTTTCTTCACAGGCCATTTTGCACTTTTTCTAAAAATGTGACGTTGGAAATTTCCAAGGTCATTTGCTGTTGAATTAAACGACGTTGGAAATTTCCAGGGCCATTTGGTGTTGAAAAAACGACGTTGGAAATTTCCACGGTCATTTGGTGGTGAGAAAAACGACGTTGGAAATTTCCACGGTCATTTTGCGTACTCGATTAACAATTTACCAAAATCTACAAAAAGTGGTAACGCTAAATTGTTTAAGGCTATTTCTTGCCAGAAATAAACGATTTTTTTCCCGGCCTTTAAAAGTTTTCACAAGTTATTACAATTTGTGACACATATTTCTGTATCTGGTAACATAATTCAATATTTCTGAATATCTTGAAACTTAGTTTCTGCAAAAACTAGCAGATTTTGTTGAACAATTTCCATGCCAATGTGCTTTTCCAGAATCCAGGTAACTCTGCCATAAATTCTCGCTATTTGTGACATGCTTAGTTTGATCCAAAGTAGGCAAAAATCATGCATATTGTGTTTTTCTGTAAAAGCGGTATTCGTACGTTGGCATATTTAAGCATTTAAAGCCCATTTGGTGCAAAATGTGACCGATTTTCTGGTACTTTATACCATAAAATATCAAACTTTTGCCAAAAATGAAGTTTTAGAATACCCCCTGAGGCTTTAGAACGTGTTATCAGTTTTCCCCTACCTTATACATCGGCAGTGGTAGATGAGATTGCTTTATTACATTTCGATAATCTGGTCAGATATTTTTGGTTTTCGCAAATTAAAGATTCTGAGTTCATTTCGAGCAGATTTTTTATTTCTTAAACTATAGCAGATTTGGAGTTCAAAGATTGTTTCATTTCGTTTCTCACGTTTATTGTAATTGTGTTGTTGTCGGTTTCCCCTCTCCACGAAAACCAACCTTCCCAAATCAGGATACAGTAGACGAGAAGAGAGGCTATGTGGATGTCCACTGCCGTAAACGCGATTTAATCGTTTGAAAGCTCGTGTGCGTATGCATTCGTCGATCAAACAGGAGAAATGTCGCTGCCTTCCTGGGACGGCAAGCGGAACTTGGCAAAATATATACTGATAATTTAACCCACCGGAACACAGTTGTAGCTGATAGGAACATTTAATTAATTCTTCACAAATTCCGGAAATTCCGTCAAAACAGTTCTTCGTTCGTGTTAAATGGACGAGTCGGCGTACTACAATAGAATTCGGCTATCTTTAGCATTTTAATTAATTTCCACCAATAAGGAGTCACTCGCGGTCAGTGCCAAAATTGGAGGAGTACACGCACGCACTAATTCTGTGCTTCTTGAGAAATTTTCGGAACGGACCGATTCAACAGAAGCATTTCTCAGAAGCTTCTTTGAATAGAACTTTGACCGAAATCAAAACAGTCAATTGCTTTCGGACTTCCTTCTTCGCAGTTCTGTAGCAGCTCTCGTAAAGTCTTCTGTGATTGGTGGACGACGTGCGAAAGGTATCGAGGGTAGCAAACCAATCAGATTGCTCCTGGGGAGTCACGAGGGTCGTTCACCACGCGATAACCACAACGTCTCAGTAAACCTCTCGCAACCACGCGATTCGTTGGCGTTTATATATAAGTTCTTGTCGAGAGAAACCTTTATTTGTTGTGATAGTTTTGCTTGGATAATCATTGTGATCGTTATTGGAACCAAAATCAAACAGCGTATTGATCTTTTGTCAGCTCTCCTCCTATTTTTCAAGCTTATCTGCCATCAAGGCATCGGCGACTAAATGGTAAGTTCGCGATTTCAGCTGTGACACACAGATCGAAGTATTACGCTTTCAATTTAAGCTGGATTTTTATCGTAATTTGTATCAGGTAATCTTTTGATAGGTTAGGGAGTCACGAGGGTTGTTCGCCACGCTATTCCGTATAAAGCCCAGGGTAAACGATCAAACATTTTCATCCAGCATCGTGTCAAAGCTACAGAGTCAACAATTTTTTGCGCATTATCGCTGAAATTTCAACGTTATGTGGTTCATTTGGTTCTTTTTTAACGACTGTACGTGTGTTTTTGGTTAAGTGGCAGCTAGACGATCAAACATTTGTTCGTAAGGCGAAATCTTAGATGAAAAATGTTTAATTCGTTAGATCAAATGTGTGAAAAATTTCTGATCCGCTAGCAGATGTGCAATGTTTGGAGAGGCGGATGCTCGTCCAACACGATGTGCTTAAATAAGTGTTGTCTCGTTTGTTGTGTGCAGTTAATATTGGGACAAGTATTCATAACTTTGGTTGAACGTTTTAGCCGTTATGACTGTAATGTAATATTTAACAATTATTCTACGAGGGCGCGCTGGATATGAAGTGATAAATAACCAACGGGGCGCGTAGCGCCGAGTTGGATGTAATCAAAGTGGAAACGCTATATCGACGACATTTTCTCATTGTGGGACTCCAACAGACAGGAAATAGACCTATTCATAAAACAAGCTAAAAAACTTCCACCCTACAATCAAATTCACGGCTGAAATCTCAGAAATGGAAATAACATTTCTCGACACAATCATAACTAAAGGAGAAAGATTCAGAAACGAATCGATCCTTGACATCCGAACACATTACAAGCCGACTGAAACCTTCCAGTACACATTTTACCTCGAGCCACCCACCAGGCGTTAAAAGAGGTTTTATTAAAGGTGAAGCTCTTAGACTTCTTAGAACAAACTCTTCTGAAACAGTCTTTAACGACAGTATCACAAATTTTAAATCGCGCCTCACCGCGCGTGGCTATCCTTACAAAATGATACAAACAACGTTATCAGAAGTTAGCTTCGCCGGAAGACAGTCGGCACTCCAACAAAAAGCAAAAGCACGCAAACAAATCTTGCCATTTGTCACAACATACCACCGTCGGTGCGCAACCTTAAATATATACTCATGCAAAACTGGGACTTAATACAAAATCAGCCTTTGCTGAACACTATCTTCAGGAATCCGCCTATCCTATCATACAGAAGAGGTAAATCTCTTACAGACATGCTCGTAAAAGCTAAGCTATGAAGGCATTCATTTACAGTTAAAACACGGAGTTAATCCATTAAGACATGTCACTCAACTCAATTCAGTTACAGTTAAATCACGCAGGGAGTCTGTGCAGGCCTGTCACTATTTCTTATCCTATGAAGGGCTACCATTCTTCTATGCACTTACAGGATACGATATGGTATCATATTTCTCCGGAAAGGGTAAGAAGACAACATTTCAAGCTTGGAAGTGTTATTCTGGGGCGACCGACGGTTTTAGTACTCTGTCATTGCCACAGACAAGGCTCTCCGAGGAGCAATGGGCCCTTTGCAGGATGTCAGTCACGTGGTACAAAAACTCCATGCTGGACGCCAAAAACCTACTGGGACTAGTCAAACAAAGAAAATTACCATTTTAAATGATGTAAGCTCTTTTTTGACTAGTCCCAGTGGTTTGTTTGCGTCCCAGCATGACGTTTTTGTACCACGCGACGGATATCCTGCAAAAGGCCCATTCAGGGTGCTGGAACGGTTCGTGGTTAAAATTTATGGCTTGACGCCCCCACATCAGGATAGGGAGTTTCGCGATTATTCCAATGTGTTCAACTTCTAAAATGTCGGCGAACTATCCAGGAACCAAATTTCTATAGCCGGCGTTGAAGTAAAGAAAAGAAAGAAAAATTTGCATCATGTGCTCACGTTCTCGCCCAAGACCTAAAATTTGGTCATTTCACTTTGTTGTCGAGAACGCGAGCCATGATGGCAAATTTTTCTTTCTTTTCCTTTACTTTAACGCCGATCATAGAAAATTACTTCCTGGATAGTTTGCCGACATTTTACAAGAGGAACAAATTGGAATAATTGCGAAAGTGCTTTAATAAAGAGAAGGTATATTTTGAAATGACGTTTTCGTTGCCGTCGCGTCCTCGTTTCTTAAACTCCCTAATGATGTCAACAAGACGAGGCAGTCCATGTTTTCTCAAGGCACCAGAAGTATCGAGAGTGTCCCGCCAGTCCAAGCGGACCTGAAACAACATTTTAAAAGGGCAGTATTTCAATCAGGTCATGTCTGGGGGCGCACACTACATCTTATGCAGGAACTTCCAGGTGCAGCACAGTGGGGATGGCATATATTTTCAGATGGGTGGATACCGACATGGACACCCCTACCTGAAGCATCAAAACTGTGCAATTAGCTCATCAGACGTAGTTGCAAGCCTGCATGTCGGGGACTCTGCAAGTGCACCAACGCAAACCTTCCCTGCACTGTGCTGTGTACATGCAGTGGAAATTCTTACCAGGAGTGAACAAAACCTCCCAAGGAACATTTTGTAAGCTAGAAACTGGTTATTTCATGGAGCGTTTTGTGAGAGTATGTCATAAAAATGTTACCGCTAAACATCCACAGGAGAATATAGGTCAAACGACTCACTTATTAATAAACATTTTCATTTTTGGTTTTACGCATTGGGTACCCTGTGGTTTATTATAGAAAATATTTGGGAATTTTCCATTAGCCAATAAATGGTGAACAGGTTAGGATCCAAAGTTTAAATATTATATCATTTCCTACCCAAAAAAGATCAGGTATAAGAAATCTGGTACTGGTATCACCAATCTGAACAATTCTACGCTTATCTTCCGGACTATCACGAGAGAAGAATGATGAATGATGGAAGACAGAATAATTGTGTGAGCTTACTCAAATATTAGTTAAACAGACTAGTAATCAGGCACAGTGATATTTATGACATCATTATAAAACAACAACAACCTATTTATTTTGAATGAAACGAATAATTCCTCTTAACAATAGCCTAAAACCTCTTCGTCCTCTTTTCTGTCGAAACGTGCAGGCACAAAAAAAATTGTTCTGAGCTAAAATATGCCCTTTATACAACTACACTTCGAAGTTTTGCGTAAATGTAAAAATTTATGTTATGTGGTGAACAGGTTAGGATCCAAAGTTTAAATATTATATCATTACCTATCCAAAAAAGATCAGGTATAAGAGAGATCAGGTATAATGATGAGAGGATTGTAATGGTAATGGATTTATATACCGCACATATCACATAGTTTCATGGCGGTTTACAATTCTTCTCTAGGGTGAGATCGGACGTCAGCCTGTAAAGGCGCTTATGGCAGCCGCTATCAGTCCATATTTGATCTCACCCACCCACCCAACCCACACCGGGAACTACGTCCCCTACTCTTTTCGAACAGTGTGTGGGTTCTTTAACGTCCCACAGATTATTAGGAACAAGTGTTGTGAGACGGGACCTACGGTTTATCGTCCTTATCCGAGAAGACTAGAAAGTCTAACCGTTTGCAGATGTAATTACAAAGGCAGCACTTTCTCCTCAATTATTTAAAGACCCTGAATGTTGGTCCGGCCGGGGTTTGAACCCGCGACCTCCCGCACAGTAGTCCGGTGCTCTACCACTGAGCTAACCGGGTGGCGGTTTGAGCTAACCGGGCGGCGGTTAGTGATGAGAGTATTAATTGTTATTTCGTTTATTTTGCTTTCGCTGATTAAAATATAATGGCCAACTTGGAAAATATTTAGTCTTTAGTTCAATAATCCGTAAACACAACCAGTTGTTACCCATTTAAAGTGATTCCTCTGAATTGCATTGCGCATCCTTACTGCGCATAATTCATGACGTCATTTAGCTCGTGCGCGCGTACACTAGAAACATTGCGAATTTGCCTTCACATTGAACTTCTTCAGCTGAAATTTTCCCTTTGTCGTCGTGTTGTAAAGAAACGGGCACGGTGACCCCCTTTTTTTATTGGTGTAATGTACTCGTAATAGGCACACGAAAACCAAAATTTAAGGAGAAAAAAAGTTTAATAGTAGAAGTTGCATTATTTATATATAAATGGGGTGGAACTCTGCGTTTGGAGCCAGGAAGGAGTTTGAGATGATGACGAAGTGGTCCAATTTCCTTATATTATTTGCAAGATCTTGCAATTTGAAATCACAATACTAAAAGAATACAGCCCAGAAAAATAATTAGGCTCTAGTTTTCACTACTATTCATAGTTTTTGCTACATAATAACAGCTTTCCTCAGTTGCTCATACTTCTAACATTTCTCGCACAACTCCATAAAAACACTTAGAACAACGAGTATCCAGGGCGAAAACAAGCACGGTGACTCCATCTTTTTATTGCATTTTTTCAATGTCCTATGCATGACTATCAATTGTGCCAAGTCTGAAAAAAATCTTAATAGTTTATCCTTTTCAGGGGAATTACCTTAAGCATTATTGTTCTGTAAAGATCATAACTGTAATGAGCACTCAAGCTGTGACTCAACCTGTTAGAAACCGTTATCCACCTGATAGAAACTGTTATCCACCTGTATAGCTTTTGAAAGTAATTAATGTTGCAAAACGGTGAATTCCATTATAGCCAATCATTGTTTTACAACTGTATCAGGTAAGGATTAGTTATGATTTCTTAATGACATTACTTCATCACTTAAGATTGTAGTTTTGGCATAAATAGAAGTGTATTGTAGTTATTTCTTTGGTTGCATCCGCCACGTTCTGGTTACGTCCTTGATACCCTGGATACTCTTGATACCCTTGATACTCTTGATACCCTTGATACCCTGGATACCCTGGATACCCTTGATACCCTGGATACCCTTGATACTCTTGATACCCTGGATACCCTGGATACTCTTGATACCCTGGATACCCTAGATACCCTTGATACCCTGGATACCCTGGATACCCTGGATACTCTTGATACCCTGGATACCCTTGATACTCTTGATACCCTGGATACTCTTGATACCCTTGATACTCTGGATACCCTTGATACCCTGGATACCCTTGATACCCTGGATACTCTTGATACCCTGGATACCCTTGATACTCTTGATACCCTTGATACCTTGGATACTCTTGATACCCTGGATACTCTTGATACCCTGGATACTCTTAATACCCTTGATACTCTTGATACCCTTGATACCCTGGATACCCTGGATACCCTTGATACCCTTGATACCCTGGATACCCTTGATACTCTTGATACCCTGGATACCCTGGATACTCTTGATACCCTGGATACCCTGGATACCCTGGATACCCTGGATACCCTTGATACCCTGGATACCCTGGATACCCTGGATACTCTTGATACCCTGGATACCCTTGATACTCTTGATACCCTGGATACTCTTGATACCCTTGATACTCTGGATACCCTTGATACCCTGGATACCCTTGATACCCTGGATACTCTTGATACCCTGGATACCCTTGATACTCTTGATACCCTTGATACCTTGGATACTCTTGATACCCTGGATACTCTTGATACCCTGGATACTCTTGATACCCTAAATACTTTCTCTCTGTCTCTGTCTCTCTGTCTGTTTCTCTGTCTCTGTCTCTCTGTCTCTCTGTCTCTGTCTCTCTCTCTCTCTCTCTCTCTCTCTCTCTCTCTCTCTCTCTCTCTCTCTCTCTCTCTCCTGTCTGTCTCGCTCTCTCAATTTCACTATCTCTGTCCTGTCTGTCTCGCTCTCTCAATTTCTCTATCTCTGTCCTGTCTGTCTGGCTCTCTAAAGTATATTACTGCATTCAAACAAAAGTAAATCTATATCTAATCTAATCTTTGTCAGTTTGTCTCTCTATCCATCTCTGTTAGTCTATCTCTCTGTCTGTCTGTTTCTATATCAATCTCTGTTACTCTAATCTAATCAATCTCTGTTAGTCTCACTCTTCGTTTGTTTTTTTATCCTTGTCTGTTAGTATATCTCTCTCTGTTTCTTTCTCTATCCCTCTCTCAGTCAATCTCTCTGTCTCTCTGTCTGTCTGTCTGCCTTTCTGTCTGTCTCTGTCTCTCTAAAACCTTTACCTTTGATTATTAATTACTTAATGTGATTTATTTTCTAAAAGACCGTATTTCATTAACAGTTTAATAAATCTGTCTTGAGGGAAAACAAAATTAGAGGAAAAGGCTCTCAGCCAATCAGAACGCATCTTACGAGGGCTGCTACATGACTCCTTCTTCGGTCCTCAAGTGATGATTTAGATGATATTAGTTAATGTTGCACGTAGATATATATTTTGAAATCGGTTCCTCCCGTCGGATGTAAACCAAACGCATAAACTCATGGATGAAAAGAAGGATATTCATGCAAGCTACCTGCATCTTCCGTCATATTCTTGTTGTTCTTATTGACTGTATTGAATCACCTCAAATTATGTAAATGAAATATCAGCTTTCGCATTTGTGAAAACACCTATTAAAACACCGTTAGGAGGGGCAACATAAAAACACTGACGGCCACGATTAATCATTGTTTCCGGTTAGCATTATTTGACTAATTGCTAAAAAGCTAGGAAGTTAAATGCTTTCACTTTGACAATCCTGAAGAAGAATGTTTTCAACTTTATGAGAGAAGCGCACATGGAAGAGAAAATTTTTATGACGGATGCGAAAACGCGGTTTAATTTGTTTATAGGCTTCAATCGAAACAAACAAACAAACAACAACAACAAAGCAGGGCGTACTATAGCATAGACCAAATCTTATCTCCCGCACCTTGTAGAACTCAAACCGCTTTGTGGATGTCACGCCTTATGATCTTGTTAGCTGATCTTGCAAAACTCCACACTCGTGTGGATGTGTTTGTGACGCCTTACGATCTTGCAAAACTCTACATTCGTGTCGATATGTTTGTGACGCCTTAAGATCTTGCAAAACTCTACACTTCTTGCCTTCTGTGGATGTGTTTGTGACGTTTTTAAGATCTTGCAAAACTCTACACTCGTGTGGATGTGTTTGTGACGTCTTAAGATCTTGCAAAACTCTACACTTCTTGCCTTCTGTGGATGTGTTTGTGACGTCTTTAAGATCTTGCAAAACTCTACATTCGTGTGGATGTGTTTGTGACGTCTTAAGATCTTGCAAAACTCTACACTTCTTGCCTCCTGTGGATGTGTTTGTGACGTCTTTAAGATCTTGCAAAACTCTACACTCGTGTGGATGTGTTTGTGACGTCTTAAGATCTTGCAAAACTCTACACTTCTTGCCTTCTGTGGATGTGTTTGTGACGTCTTTAAGATCTTGCAAAACTCTACACTCGTGTGGATGTGTTTGTGACGCCTTAAGATCTTGGAAAACTCTACATTTCTTACCTTCTGTGGATGTGTTTGTGACGTCTTTAAGATCTTGCAAAACTCTACACTCGTGTGGATGTGTTTGTGACGTCTTAAGATCTTGCAAAACTCTACACTTCTTGCCTTCTGTGGATGTGTTTGTGACGTCTTAAGATCTTGCAAAACTCTACACTTCTTGCCTTCTGTGGATGTGTTTGTGACGTCCTTAAGATCTTGCAAAACTCTACATTCGTGTGGATGTATTTGTGACGTCTTAAGATCTTGCAAAACTCTACATTTCTTACCTTCTGTGGATGTGTTTGTGACGTCTTTAACATCTTGAAAAACTCTACATTCGTGTGGATGTGTTTGTGACGTCTTTAAGATCTTGCAAAACTCTACACTCGTGTGGATGTTTGTGACGCCTTAAGATCTTGCAAAACTCTACATTTCTTACCTTCTGTGGATGTGTTTGTGACGTCTTTAAGATCTTGCAAAACTCTACATTCGTGTGGATGTGTTTGTGACGTCTTTAAGATCTTGCAAAACTCTACACTCGTGTGGATGTGTTTGTGACGCCTTAAGATCTTGCAAAACTCTACATTTCTTACCTTCTGTGGATGTGTTTGTGACGTCTTTAAGATCTTGCAAAACTCTACACTCGTGTGGATGTGTTTGTGACGTCTTAAGATCTTGCAAAACTCTACTTTCTTACCTTCTGTGGATGTGTCTGTGACGTCTTTAAGATCGTGCAAAACTTTACATTCGTGTGGATGTGTTTGTGACGTCTTAAGATCTTGCAAAACTCTACACTTCTTGCCTTCTGTGGATGTGTTTGTGACGTCTTTAAGATCTTGCAAAACTCTACACTCGTGTGGATGTGTTTGTGACGCCTTAAGATCTTGCAAAACTCTACATTTCTTACCTTCTGTGGATGTGTTTGTGACGTCTTTAAGATCGTGCAAAACTCTACACTCGTGTGGATGTGTTTGTGATGTCTTAAGATCTTGCAAAACTCTACACTTCTTGCCTTCTGTGAATGTGTTTGTGACGTCTTAAGATCTTGCAAAACTCTACACTTCTTGCCTTCTGTGGATGTGTTTGTGACGTCTTTAAGATCTTGCAAAACTCTACATTCGTGTGGATGTATTTGTGACGTCTTAAGATCTTGCAAAACTCTACACTTCTTGCCTTCTGTGGATGTGTTTGTGACGTCTTTAAGATCTTGCAAAACTCTACAATCGTGTGGATGTGTTTGTGACGCCTTAAGATCTTGCAAAACTCTACATTTCTTACCTTCTGTGGATGTGTTTGTGACGTCTTTAAGATCTTGCAAAACTCTACACTCGTGTGGATGTGTTTGTGATGTCTTAAGATCTTGCAAAACTCTACACTTCTTGCCTTTTGTGGATGTGTTTGTGACGTCTTTAAGATCTTGTAAAACTCTACACTCGTGTGGATGTGTTTGTGACGTCTTAAGATCTTGCAAAACTCTACACTTCTTGCCTTCTGTGGATGTGTTGGTGACGTCTTTAAGATCTTGCAAAACTCTACACTTGTGTGGATGTGATGTGTTTGTTTGGAAATTACAGCTGAACTTAACTGAACTGAACTGGGCAGTACTTGATGAAAGTTACTCGCAAAGTAGTTCAAACATGGCTCAGTGGATAACGTTAGCTAAATAGGGTGAGATAAACTAACAGTAACGTTTTCAAGACAATCCGGCCGTTACCCTAAGTAAAACTGACACTTCTTTTGAATTGTATTCGTTCCCATCCGCAGCCCTTTGAAGAAAAAATGAAGTTATAGAGTATGTACACGCACCTGCAAGAAAGTTGTAGGACATGCATAAATGGAAAAAGCTAAGGCTAGAGTGGTTTCAGTTGAGTGTCGTACAAACAAAACCCAAAAGCAATTATTTTGAAAAAACAGATGCAAACAATGGAATAAAGCAATCCGATTATGGCGCTTTTAAAACGGAGTAGATATTTCCAGCTAGAACCATTGCCTTTGAGAGGAAAGCGGAATTTTTCGAATTTTAGTGGCACTCGATCCTGTTTATTTATTAGTACTATTTATTAGTACTACAGATAAAATTTGTTTAGTTCTTGTGGCGACATTTTTTCAAATGGAGTTGCAAATTCTCTCTGTATTTGGAACCATTCTGTAAAAAAATATCATTCAACTTTGGTTTTTAAGTGAACAAGCGAGGTTACGCAAGATTAATTTGCATTTGTAAACAAACCTTTCTCATTGGCTTTTATCGATAAACTTCAGGTTAAAAACATAAACCATTACCTTTAAACACGGCCAAACCAAATTTAGTCGCTTTGTTTGTGTTTTAAGGGACTGCTTCGTTGTTAATTTGGATGATTTCTTCGCTTGTCACGGATGTAAACCGGGACGCCATTTTTTCGAAATTCACACGAGGGAGCACGACACTCGCGAGTTGCTCGAAGGTAAATAGCAAAGGATATTCGGAGTTTGACTAGCCAATCAGAGCGCTCCTTCAACGCTATCCACTGTTTTAGTATATACTAAAATACTATATACTCGTATCTCATTTAGATTGCTTCTAAAGATTTACAGGAGGTTTTGAAAAAACGACAAAATAAGAAAGTATACCATGATTATAAGGTTGTATTACAGCATGTTTATAAAAAAAAAAGGAACAATTTAAGGCCTTTGTTCACTAGAATGCGCAATGTCGCTGTAATCAACAGTTTCCGTGTACAGAAATCGTTTGCAGCATTCTTAGAGATCAATACTTTCAAACAGCATCTGAAATGGCTTCGCCATTTCCAGACGATACCTGAAAATATGAAAATTAAGCTTGCCTTTGGGTGGATACTTGCTGCTTGCTTGCTGTTATTTTACAAACGTAGAAATTAAGAAAGACGACCTAAAGGAGAACCATCGTGAAGAGATTAGGGTTTACAGATGTATCACAAGGAGAGGCGCTGTGAAGGGTAAATTTGCAGAGTACGTGCTTCACCAAGACAGGAGGTTCCCTGCGAGCAGAGGTCTCTGGCGGCGAAGGGAGGAGGATGTTCATTTTCAGGATTTAATGACAGGTAAGGCCTTTTCTTTGTAATTATAAACGTTACTGTAGTGGCATCTACCAATTTATACAGCTGAGTGCACCATGACAGTCTATTTGTCTTGAGACTGGCTTTGTCAAGGTTGGAAAAGAGAGAAATAACGTTATTGGGAATTCTTCAATTACAAACCTTAAAGTCCACTTTTAAAATCACGTTAGAGTTAAATTTCCGTTTTGCTGGGAACCGGGAACTTTTCTCACACTTGCTGGCTGGCGAATATCTTTTTGAATCCGATTTGCTGGTAAACGACAAAGGTTTGAAAGCTCTCCTGGCTGGGAGTTGAGTTTTGTGTAAATTGCCTTGCTGGCTGAGAATCCTAGATACTGACGCTTGCTGGAACTGAGAATCGGCCCTTTTTTTCCCACGAAAGTTAATTATTAATCAGGTGTGACTGCTCTAGTGTCAATTTGTTGTGTGGACGGATAAGAATACTTTTTAGAAAAAGAAGTCGTTGAGCACTCCTGACTAAGTCATGACCTTTGCACCGAGTCGTGGAGTGGTACTATAAGGGATGATAACATCGAATCGTTCAACCTCCTGAATGAAATCGCTCATGATTCAAATGAAAGTTATGGACTCTGTAAGAATTACTTGTGAAAATTACTTCCGATCTTGCGCATAATGCATCTTGTAACAACTGTGACGTATTTCCGTCACCGGTATCCTCCGGTCCACATTGTACTAAAGCTAACCTAAAACACGTACAAAATCGTTGCCCGAAAGTTGAATTTCACGAGCTTTCTGGCTATTTTCTTTTTAAGGCTGAGGAGAGAATGTTATTTCCATGCCTCTTGCTGAATATGAGGCATTTTCAACCAAATGTTAGCGTTTTATGGGCGATTCAAAATTTGACCGAAATCGCTTTCATCCCTTATCTGTTTCTTTACTGTTAGTCACCACTAGTGATAAGCCCACAGTCATTACTGTTTGCGGATAAGATTTCAACAGCAGCGTTGACAGCTACAGCAGCGTAACACGATCGTTTGTTTCTTGTCTGATCTGATCACATAAGTACAGTGTGTCTAACCAAGCAGATCAATTCGCGCTGCAACTGTACAGCGAATTCAGTTTAACTGGAAATACGGTCAAATACGACTCCTCTGCTCTCTGTGCGTGTACTTCAGGGCTTTCTGGGAAAACTTGCTGGCATGAGTGCGTGACAAAACCTTAGGGAACATTTACCCAGCACCAATGAGTCGTGTAATCAGGGGCACCCAATGACAAGTTTAGGTAGATATCTGTTCGGTGGATGGTAATTCGCCTTGGGCTTTCGGCGTCGATTAACTCATTTCCGTCATGCTCTGCAGTTACGGGTGTATATCCACCCATGCTTTGAAATACCTGCAACTTTTCCAAATCCCGGTCTATGGTTGAAATGAGCCATTGTTATTGCCAAATGCTCAAGCTTTTAGACTTTGCCACCCTAAAACTCCCAATTTTCATGGAATATGACCGTTTATTCTGTTGCAAACAAAAAATGTTGCCTTAGAACGCCCTCGGACAACACCAAACAATATGCAACTTTGTCTGGCAGTGTCTAAGACAAAAACTCCTCTTGAGCTTAAAGTCTACGTTGGCAGAAAGCTTCGACTCCACTTCTTGCAATCTAGTCCACATTTTCCCACTCACTTTGTTAGCGCGACCTGGATAACGCTATTTGATTTCAATTGCTCTCACGGTCTGTAATGTTCGCGTTTGTGACCCAAAGGAATTCTGGGACTCTCTTGCGTAACGGCGACATGGAGGTCCGCCAATTTTCATTTCAGATATTTTTTATAAGTGTTGAGCAACCCGGTTCTGCTGGCAAAACATTGCACCGATTGGTATGCCGTTGACATATCGATTTGTTTACATCTGATGCATAAGCTGCCCCCTAACAATACTCGTTCCTACGCTTCGCGTATCCACGACTAAAAACGACAGAGTGCTGTATCTCCATATCTGATGGTCTTAAGATAAATGAAAACTTTAATCCCGTTTTCTGATACTTTATTCACTAAAAGGACAGTGTTTTACACTGAGTCTCACCGATAATAGCAGTCCCGAAAAATCTGACCTTACTCCGTAAATCTCAGCGCCCAAAGTAAGCTCCAACTTTAAACAGAACTTTAATATATCAATGGCGCTAAAGAGTGATTAACATATTTCGATTCTATCAGTGTAGTGTTTTAGACTGTTTTACAAGACAGTGTTTTCGAACCGTTTAGTTGTTTTCTGTGGGACCTAAGCGTAATGCAAACCTATCACAACAAATGTCAAATAAAAACTAAGGCTTTTCCTTCGCTTCCTTTTCTTCATTTAGGCCAAGGAGGGTTAAGAATCTGTAGGAAAAAAAGCAATACTTTCTAAAAACCACGCGATGTGATTGAAAGCTTCCTAATTAACAATTACATTATGAGCTCGAGATTTCTATCGCGTGATAGCCCAGCGATCACGCACTATCACGCATAAAAATCGAAACTGAAAAATCTAATTGTTTTAGTATAAATTTACTAGTTCAGAACTAAACAAGTAAATTATCTAAGTCCTCCTTCGAAAACGCGAGGAAGCAGCCGCCATTTTTTTTGACAGCCGCCGCTCACTACCTACAACAGAATCATTTTAGAACCCTAGTAGGTTTATACTAATAAAAGATTATTAAAAGAAGATATTTTTTAGGAAGCACAACTGGCTATTTGTTGAAACTTGGCTGTAACACTGGCGAGCAAAACTACTCTGATAAAAAGGGAAGGAGTAACGTTTCACCGCGGTACGTCATACACTACCGATCGAGACATTTTCACTTCGGTTCAGTTTTCGGTTAAAACTTCCGAATATGCTTCGGTACGGATCAATAATTACGAATGCCAAGACTGAAAAGGTGATTTTCTTCACCCAACTTACTTGCTTATCTTCTCATCTAACCAGTCTTTGTGCTTCAGTCCATTAAGCCAAGAAGGCGGTAAGGCACGGGCGCCAAGTCTACAGCCCAACAGGGCTCCAGCTACTGCACCATTAGTGTCAGCATCCCCACCCTAAGAACAAAATACAACCAAAGGTTCAAGCTTAACTCCAGACGTTTCGCCCAGAGTGAAGCTAATTCGCCTACGCTTAAAAGGATATCTAGTTGACAAGGAAATGGAAACCGATTTTGTAGGCTATAAACAGCTGCAGTATGGAATACTTCAATTTACGCTTTCAAATCAAGATGAGGGTGAGTGAACTCTCTTGAGTGTGTAGTGTGGGCGATCAGAAGCAAATCTCGTGCATCCCACTAGATGGAACATTTTCATCAATTATTTCAGTCAGAATGGAACTACCTAGTCTTCGTTTATAAGTAGCCTGCATACAGGCTCTTCATTTGGGCAATTCAGAGAGGTTGGCGCTCGGTCAAACATGCTAAGGGCTTCGGTCCCTTAAGGCCCGTTTAAACGGTTTCAACACTGATTTGCTTCAACATGCGCTCAACACTTCGTTGAACCGTCGGTTGCGTTTGAACAGGTCGTCAACATTGTTGAAAGCATAAAAAGTGTTGAAAGCTTGTTGAAGCTTTCATTCAACATCGATTCAACTTGTCCTTTGTTCTCGACAATGTTGAATGGTGTTGAAGCCGTTTGAACACTCCATTCAACAATTGTGGAACACACGCACGCTCACATCAGCCCGTAAAAATCTCGATGCGAGAGTTTGGTTTCTAGTTCTTAGTACGTCGCAATCAAATTTCTTAAAATGTTGGTCCTTTGTTGGTGCAATGTTCTTGGAACCGTTTGAACGGTCTCCGCGCAATTATGTTTTTGCGTTCAACTTTGGCCCAACATTTGTTCAACTTATGTTGAACGAATGTTGGTCAATGCTGAAACCGTTTAAACGGGCCTTTATGATGCTGACAACGCGAAAATGTAGCCGAATGATTAAGATCTACAACTGCCTATGTACGACTTAAATAAACGAATTCCCTTCCGTTCACCTCATAAGCTATGGCCTCCAAGGAAGCTCGAAAGTCCTTTTGTCTCAGCGACCAAAACCCCGATCCCATGCACTTGTACGTGTAACCTATTTTACCACTTCCATCCAGCTTTAGATCAGCCAAGGTATCTGCATACATGTATTTCTTTAGTTCTTCCTGTGAAGAGAGATTTACATCCTAAAATTTTGCGGTGTTTTATTCTGTAGGATATTTTTTTTCTGTGGGAAATTAATTTTGGGGTTCGAGAGCAAAAATTAAAACCACCCATCCAGCCTCAAACCAAGCCCCCGCTTAGATGTATGATTAGGCCTATCCAGATAGTAAATTGCGGAACATTTGCTCCTAAAAAGTGCCTAAAAGTTACTAGAAGATTGCTCATTAAGTCAGATAAAAACATGTGTCACCAACATCTTAAAAGTTGCTCTCAAAATTAAGTGTTTCTTAGCACAGATATTGAATGGATGTCTGCCATTTGTTGTATAAATGAAAAATTCAGACTACCCGTTACTTCAAACTGCACCGTGCACGCGGACTATATATAGAATACAAACGCCTGATCTCTCACTCTCTTCTCCTGAAGATCACAACCTGGCACCCGCCATTATTCCTGCGAAAGGATGCTACTTATCATTTTAAAGTTCCAATTCAATCACGATTTCAGTTTATTAGTTGAAAAAGTCGATCAAACAAACGAAGAAAAAGACACAGAAAGGACAAGCAAACAAAAATGGTTGGTTCCAATACCACACACCCTACTGAAAGGCAGCAGCAACTCGTAACAACCAATCACTTATAAACACGACACATGGGAGAACAAAACTGCGAAGAATTACCACCGGTGCTGCTTCACTTGCATAATTAAATGCCTCGTCAATAACAGCCTCGACATCGTAATCTCCATCTTCATTTATATGCTTTCCTTGCAACATCAACGCAATTGCTGTTGTCACGGCAACACATGATGCAACGCATCTTGGGTCTGCGTGCGTGACTTGGCAGGCTTCTTTGGTGTTAGCAATCACTGCTTCAACGTTACCGAAGTCATGGACCCCAAGAATGGAAGTGCGCATGACACCTCCATTTGGAGCGATCACCTGACCAGATGATTCCCAGATCTGACTTGCGGCCTGTAGTAACAATGGTAACACACTCAACAAAATGTGGTTTATAAAATTCACAAAGGAAGTACTAAAAAAATTTTTTTTACCAAAGCTGCGCTATATAAGCTACGTATTATTACCAGTGTTCCTGCAATCAGCGAAAAATGCCTCAAGTGGGTGCTTTCTATTATTTCTTCCCTTAGGTTCTCTGCATCTTGGGAATGCTTTATGCCAGTCTTGTATCTCGCCCTTAAATGTACTCCCGTCGGACCCGTCTGACCTTTTTAGCATCCTGTATAGTGTCTTCACTGAAAGGATTAATAAATATGTATGTATGTAATGCCCGACACACTAGGGTTTCCCGAGTATGATATTCCTGATAGAAAATTTATTTGCACTGCTTATGTCTATACGAAAAAATCAGATCTTAAAATTAATCCCCTACAACTCACTCACAGTCAATAAGTACATGAAATGCACATACATGATGTGGATCCACTAGGAATTGAGGGTGGCGGAGAACACGGTGTGTAGTACGACCGATGCCCATTCCTCCACAATCACCTAGTTCTGCAAAACCTTCCTTGGACCATGTCTTCATCTTTTGCGCAAAACCTAAGCGAACCATCTGTGAATTAAAATGTGAGGCTTATGGGATTTGGCTCAAAGTGAGAAAGGATAGAGCCTCTTATAGTTAACTAGTTTGTCTGAGTTTTTGTCATTTTTACCCATATACCACAAGAGTTGCATATCCATCCCTTGTTATCAGGTCGGTTTCCTAAGCCCAATAGTAACTAATCATGCTGATCAAGCAAAGTAAGCTGAAACAGTTGTGCAGTTCAAGGAATAAATTGCCATGTGACCACAGCAGCAGCACGTTATATGCTCGAGAATGTCTATAATCCTGGAGGTTAAGGCTCATTTTCAATTAGTTTTTTCAAGGAATAAATTGCCATGTGACCACAGCAGCAGCACGTTATATGCTCGAGAATGTCTATAATCCTAAAGGTTAAAGCTCATTTTCAATTAGTTTTTGATATCTTGTGACTCAGCGCGATGGGTGGGAAATGGGGGATTGCGAGGGAGGGAGACATAATGATTAGCTTACTAGTAGTGTCAGTGGCATCCAGTGGAATAAATCAGTGTTATCTAGTGTTAAATCAAGGGTCAGTGGTAGTGTTATTGAAAGTGTTAGTGATAGTGGCAATGGTAGTGGCAGTGGCAGTGGTAGTGGTAGTGGTAGTGGCAGTGGTAGAGGTAGTGGTAGTGGTAGTGGCAGGGGCAGTGGCAGTGGCAGGGGTAGTGGCAGTGGTAGTGGTAGGGGCAGTGGCAGTGGTAGTGGCAGTGGTTGTTGCAGTGACGGTGGTAGTGGTGGTGGAAGTAGTAGTGGTAATGAGACTGGTAGTTGCGGTGGCAGTGGCAATGGCAGTGGTAGTGGCAGGGGTAGTGGCAGTGGTAGTGGCAGAAGGAGTGGTACTGGCAGGGGTAGTGGCAGTGGTATTGGCAATGGCAGTGGTAGTGGCAGTGGTAGTAGTAGTGGCAGGGGTAGTGGCAGTGGTAGTGGTAGTGGCAGTGGCAGTGGTGGAGGTTGTGGCAGTGGCAGTGGTAGTGGGAGTGGTAATGATAGTGGCAGTGGTTGTTGTAGTGACGGTGGCAGTGGTGGTGGAAGTGGTAGTGGTAATGAGACTGGTAGTTGCAGTGGTAGTGGCAGTGGCAGTACTAGTGGTAGTGACAGTGGTAGTGGTGGCAGTGGCAGGGGTAGTGGCAGTGGTAGTGGCAGTGGTAGTGGTACTGGCAGGGGTAATGGCAGTGGTATTGGCAGTGGCAGTGGAAGTGGCAGTGGCAGTGGCAATGGTAGTGGCAGTGGTAGTTGCAGTGACAGTGGTAGTGGTGGTGGCAGTGGTAGTGGTAATGAGACTGGTAGTTGCAGTGGCAGTGGCAGTGGTAGTGGCAGTGGTAGTGGTAGTGGCAGTGATAATGGCAGTGGTAGTGGTAGTGGCTATGGCAGTGACAGTGGTAGTGGCAGTGGCAGTGGCAGTGGCAGTGGTAGTTGTAGTGGCAGTGGTAGTGGTAGTGGCAATGGCAATGGCAGTGACAGTGACAGTGGTAGTGGTAGTGGATGAGGTTGTGGCAGTGGCAATGGCAGTGGCAGTGGTAATGGTAGTGGCAGTGGTAGTGGCAGTGGTGGTGGCAGTGGTAGTGGTAATGAGACTGGTAGTTGCAGTTGCAGTGGCAATGGCAGTGGTAGTGGTGGTGACAGTCGTAGTGGTGGCAGTGGTAGTGGCAGGGGTAGTGGCAGTGGTAGTGGCAGTGGTAGTGGCAGGGGTAGTGGCTGTGGCAGGGGCAGTGACAGTGGCAGGGGAAGTGGTAGTGGTAATGATAGTGGCAGTGGTTGTTGTAGTGACGGTGGCAGTGGTGGTGGAAGTGGTAGTGGTAATGAGACTGGTAGTTGCAGTGGTAGTGGCAGTGGCAGTACTAGTGGTAGTGACAGTGGTAGTGGTGGCAGTGGCAGGGGTAGTGGCAGTGGTAGTGGCAGTGGTAGTGGTACTGGCAGGGGTAGTGGCAGTGGTATTGGCAGTGGCAGTGGAAGTGGCAGTGGCAATGGTAGTGGCAGTGGTAGTTGCAGTGACGGTGGTAGTGGTGGTGGCAGTGGTAGTGGTAATGAGACTGGTAGTTGCAGTGGCAGTGGCAGTGGTAGTGGCAGTGGTAGTGGTAGTGGTAGTGGCAGTGATAATGGCAGTGGTAGTGGTAGTGGCAGTGGCAGTGATAATGGCAGTGGTAGTGGTAGTGGTGGCAGTGACAGTGGTAGTGGCAGTGGCAGTGGTAGTGGTAGTGGTAGTGGTAGTGGCAGTGGTAGTGGTTGTGGTATTGGTAGTGGCAGTGGTAGTGGCAGTGGTAGTGGCAGTGGTAGTGGTAGTGGCAATGGCAATGGCAGTGACAGTGGTAGTGGTAGTGGTGGAGGTTGTGGCAGTGGCAATGGCAGTGGCAGTGGTAATGGTAGTGGCAGTGGTAGTGGCAGTGGTGGTGGCAGTGGTAGTGGTAATGAGACTGGTAGTTGCAGTGGCAGTGGCAATGGCAGTGGTAGTGGTGGTGACAGTGGTAGTGGTGGCAGTGGTAGTGGCAGGGGTAGTGGCAAGGGTAGTGGCTGTGGCAGGGGCAGTGACAGTGGTAGTGGCAGGGGAAGTGGTAGTGGTTGATAGCAGCAACAGCTGCTTATGTTGTATAAATAGTACATGTATGGCTCCTGATCAAAGTGTTCTGTAAAGCCGCCATTACACGTTGAAACTTTTAGCTGAAACTTGTGTGCAACGGCGCTGAGAAACAAGTTTCAGCAAGTGTTGCACCATGTAAGATGGTCGGTTTCGTGAAACTTTTTTGGCTTCCGTTGCAAGACAAGTTTCACGAAAAGTAGAACCGCTTTCTACTTCTGCAACGGTCGCAACGATCGCAATGGTGATAAAAACAATTAGTTTCACCATGTAACACCACTTCATGAAACTGGTCTCGCTCGGTCTTGTCATGCTACGCTGCGTAAACCATGGATCTAGTTTTGCGGGATTTTGAGACCAGTTTCAACGTCCTGAACAAGTTTTGACCTTTGATGTTACGTGGTGCAATGCGTGATGAAACTTTCTCATCGACGTTGCACACAAGTTTCAGGTAAAAGTTTCAATGTGTAACTGAGGCTTAACAGTATTGTGTTTCTAAACTTGAAGTACTTTCTGTAACCTTAAGTAACCAGTGTGTAAGTCAGAGGTATGTAAATGTGAAGTTCTGTGGGAATTAATAATTGAAGGGCTGTATGCAAAACTATTGTAAGAGATGATTGTGGTGATTTTTTTAAATTGTGCTCCAAAATAGCTGATTTCTCGCGTACAGGCTTGTTTTCGTGTGATGAACATTCTCCTGTATTTTTTATCTGTTTCACTAATTAGTTTTTGAGAAAACAGAGACCAAAAACACATGCACACCAAATCGTCACTTAGGATACAGTATAGTTTTGCTTATTAAACCCTTCAATTGTAATAGTGCAGTAGCAAATAAAGAATTAGTAGCACCAGAAACAGTGGACCTAGTTACTAACACTTGTAGGTAGTGATAGTGGTAGCAATATCTTTTGTAAAAGCAGTCAGTGCTTTGACTTCTATCAATCAATTGAACCATAATGCAGCCCCTTCAACAAGCTCAGTTGGCTGACCAAAACCATTGCCTACTTCAGCAATGGAAGTTGGTTATTTGAGCACAGATTTGATTGACCCAAATTCACCAATCTCATTTCCTAATTTGTTGCTGACAGAGAGAAAAGTACCTTGACCGCTCTACCAACTTTTAGAGTTACAACAACTCCCTTCTTCAAAATTTCCTGAAGGGCAGCAGATGACATCTTCTTCCAGGTGCTACATTACCTACCTTTCCTTTGTTTTCTAACAGCGTCTGTAAAATCAGAATCATTTGATCAGAGTCGTCAGTCCAGTCTCCAGTTTCAAATCGCTCTCGGTGAAAGTCTCTGTACTTCATGGAGTACTCTAAATTAGGCAACTTTGGCCCAGTCACTTTTTCTAAGAGCTTTTGTGTCATGCCTTTTTCAAAGTAATTGCCATAAATCTATGCAAAAGAGAAAAATTCATGAATGAGAGATATGATTACACCTTACAGAAGAAAAGAATTATGAATTAATTTACATGTAGGTTGGAGAAAATGGTATCTAGCAGTAAGTAATTTTAAACCATCCACTCTTGTGTTGTTGCAGTTGGAGTTGATCATTACAGGTGCCATGTTGTTCATGAGGAAAAACTTTATTTTATACAGCCTGTATATTAATAAAAATTAATTCTTATCCTTCAATCATCCATTGAAAAAATTCTCATTTTATGCAGCATCTTGGTGCAGCCTGGTAGGAACACTGGCAGGTATAATTAATAGATTAAAACAGCTAATTCTAACAGTCCATTGGCTAATATATTTTGGGGAAAAAGGACCACATGGGGATGGTTCAATAATAAATATTATGCTATAGATGAAAAAGGTAAAGCGCCTGGAAAGTTGTTTGATTTTTGTTGTAATTGATCAGAGAGCAAGACAAAAATGTCTCAACTAGTGTCATAAGAATTAAATATGAATGGAACACTAACAAGAATAATTTTATGTATTTTGGTAATATATGACTCATAACTGCATCGCGCAGTCACATTAAGGCATATCAGCGATAGCACCTCGCTAACTGCATCACGCAGTCACATTAAGGCATATCAAAGATGCAACCAACCAACCACCAAAGCGAGTAAATATAAGAGAAGTTAAAGATATGCATCAAATGGGAACTCGGAAAAAAAAAATCCGAGCCCCAGATGGGATTTGAACCCACGACCCTCCGTGATCTAGTCGGATGCTCTAACCACTGAGCTACTGGAGACTCTTGTGGTGAGCAAGGGTGAAATGTGGGTATTGACTAGAACTGCATCACGCATCACGTTAACTTCTCTTATATTTACTCGCTTTGGTGGTTGGTTGGTTGCATCTTTGATATGCCTTAATGTGACTGCGTGATGCAGTTAGCGAGGTGCTATCGCTGATATGCCTTAATGTGACTGCGCGATGCAGTTATGAGTCATATATGGTCGTTTAAAATTTGACTATGTAACTGCGTGATGCAGTTCTAGTCAATACCCACATTTCACCCTTGCTCACCACAAGAGTCTCCAGTAGCTCAGTGGTTAGAGCATCCGACTAGATCACGGAGGGTCGTGGGTTCAAATCCCATCTGGGGCTCGGATTTTTTTCCGAGTTCCCATTTGATGCATATCTTTAACTTCTCTTATATTTACTCGCTTTGGTGGTTGGTTGGTTGCATCTTTGATATGCCTTAATGTGACTGCGTGATGCAGTTAGCGAGGTGCTATCGCTGATATGCCTTATTTTGGTAATGGGGCATAAAGGAGTTATAGGTTCACGAGCATGCAACCTACATATGTAGCTTCTGCTTTGGTCATGAATTCAGTCAACAGTCCGATGGCATCTCCAATACAGTTCCCATAAATGGTACCTCGTATGCGATCCAGCAGTACTTCTTTACTCAGTGACGTTTTGGTGTTGAAACAAGGTGGTACTGTTACAGCATCCTGCAAGAGTGACAAAGTGGGAATCTCTATATCAGTGAGAGCTAATCTGAGACTCTCTGTGGGTATAATTCCAAAGAAATTGAAGGTGAAAAGATTAATATCGCTGAAAAACGAAGATGTCAAGTTTGTAGGGAAGATTTAAAAACTTGCATGGTCAGATAGAATATTGTAAATATAAAGACACGAAAAGTGTTGTGTATAGCTTAAATCTTAATCAAAATTGTGTCCCATCTCTGCTTGTCTCTCAATTTTTGACATGACGCACGGCAATGATGAGCATCAATTGAACAATCTTCATAGCCAGTCAAAGAGAGGAGTATGAGGAAACACACATTTAACAATAGGATGTAAGTACTGAAAAGGTAACACTGAAACAAGTAATAAATAAATAAATAAATAACATCAACAACAAATCCAAACAATAGTGCCAACAGTGCTTTCAATAAGCACCAACGTCTGACGAAAAGCGTCGCCTACTTTGATCAGAGACATCGGCTACTTTTTCCCTAAAATGAAGTAATTAAAGAACGATTCTATATATTTTTTTTAATACCTTCACCTACTCTACTCCAACTCACTGCCTAATTCAAATTTTATTGAAACCCCTGTGCGAAAACCCAAAAACAATTATCCAAAAATGAAGATTTCTTTAAAAAATGGAAGACTTCCAAACCAAAAGGCGAAGAAATTGAAGTCTGAAGGTACATGTACCCATAGTGAGGCTCTAATTTCTTGTGCTCTAATCTCATATTATTGCACAACAATCTGGTTGCTATACATGTATTTATTCTCTTGGTTTTATACAAGTACAAGGTTGGCCAGGAATCTCAAGGAGTCTCAAACAGGAGTAAATTTGAGACCCTCGACAATGAGGCTAACTGTAAATTTTAAACTGTGCATCTCGTCAGATTTGACTTCAAAAATAATTAATATTTTGCCCACCAGTACCACTTCTGTTATACTGAGGCGGTGCTATTAATTTTGTAGGCAATTTTTAAATTTACAGGCTCTTATTATGCGCTGTAGCTAGAGCGCTAATAAGCAGGGATGATTGAACGTGTTATCTTCCAAGAAGTTCATGTGAAAACTCATGTGGTGAATGGTTAAATGTCTAACTCCAGAGTACGAGAGTCAAGTTAACCTCTCCTTTACAAGTAAAATGCAGTACTGGTTCACTAACCGCATGAATTTCCTCTCCCTGGGCTGCTGAACTCGTTGTTTCATCGGCATTTGTGTTTAGCTCATGAGATGGATCTTCTGTCTTGTCAACCTTTCCTTTCTCCTCGGAGGCTGAAGACTTCTCTGACTCTGAAGGCACTTCCATCGGTAAATCGTTCAACGACGAAAACAAAATGAATGTGAAACTGTCGCAGAGTCTGCAAATTGAGCTGACCTGGCGGAAGTGGGATTACTTTCTCTACGAGTTCTGGGTAATAGTATCCAGACTCCCAGCCAAGTCCCAAATTGTCACGCAACGACGCCCGCAACGACCACACGAGAAACCGCTTGCGCGTTGTTTTTTTTCAAGTATGCCAAACCAAATGTAGCAATAGCCAATATTGATATATTTATTCAATTTAATCCTTATTCATTCAATTTAATTTTCATATTCATTCAATTTAATCTTAGATCATTCAATTCAATTCCTATAGTCATTCTATTCAATCCTCATTCATTTAATTCAATTTTCAGATCCGTTCAATTTAATTTTTGTATTCTTTTGATTCAGTTTCAATATTGGTTCAATTTAATTTCTCTATTCATTCAGTTCAATTTCTATATTCATTCAATTCAATCGCTATATTCATTCCATTCAATTGTTATATTCATTCAATTTAATCTCTAATTCAATCGATCCAATTTTCATATACATTCAATTCAATCCGTCTTTATTCATTCAATCTTCGCACTCATTTATTCAATTTGGGGGTCTGGGTCGATTGTGAACTCGCGGGGCACTGGGACTTCCCGCGCTTTGAAAGCTCCATCTTGGCTGTAGCTTCGGAAGGTTTGTATCTCTTGGGTCGTTTAGTAGACTTCTTCCGCTTAGACAATGGATGAAGAAAAGCTAAAGAAAGCACCTGATCTGCTGAAAGATGCTTCAGACGTACTGTTAAGCGTACGCAATAATTCCAATTCGAATACAGCCTCTCCAACAATAGCTTCAGGTTCCGTCGCCGAAACCTTGCTACGAGCGAGATCCATGATGCAGACGAGTACAAACAGTGGATTATATCGTAGACTCAACAGAAACGAGCTATTGAGAGCGGCAACCACGTCCACTGGGTCCACGAAGAATAAGAAGAGCAAGTCAAAACCAGTGGAAAAGAAGCCATTTGAATTTGCCTTATTAAGGGCACTGAACTCCGAAGAAAGTGACGAATTATACTTAAGAAACAAATGCCTTTTATTGGTGGAAACATTTCCCAATCACCACAAAACAATAGCTGATTACTCGGGTTTCCCGCGTCTCGCGGGTCGCCCGGGTCTAAAATTACCGACGGTTCTTCTTTTTCTTCGTCGAGTTTCATCCACAAAGCTCACTTCCGGCGTTTCTGCGCAAGCGCTAACTATTTTTAACAACTCACAGCAAGAGTGATGTCTGTTGTCACGAATCGGAAAATGTCGATACACCTTGTGTCTTTTGAAGTCTGAACAAACAATATGTTACGAGAAGTGTCTATACGAATGTTTGCAAGTTCAACAGCGAGAAGAAAGCTTTTAACATGACCAAAATTTAACTCTCAAGTAATTCAGAAAACACAACTCTTAGATCGTTTAACTGTTTTGCATCAGTTTCGTCGCTAACTATGTTCGCCAACTGACTTGGTAATCTTACCGTTCTCTCTAAGAGATCTATATGGGTTAAAACCTCAGATATGTGGCGTTCACTCCTAGCAGATGAATTTTGACTCAGAATTTCCTCGGTCCTGCTTATAACATGCTGAAAGAAATTCTTCACCTCGGAATCTTCATCCTTGTGCATTTCGTCCGCCATCTTTACCATAACTCCCAGCTCCCGCTCAAATTTTCCCCCTTGACCCAGTCCCCCAAATTCAATAAATGAGTGCGAAGATTGAATGAATAAAGACGGATTGAATTGAATAAATATGAAAATTGGATCGAATGAATTAGAGACTGAATCGAATGAATATAGCAATTGAATTGAATGAATATAGAAATTGAACTGAATTAATAGAGAATTTAAATTGAACCAATATTGAAACTGAATCAAAAGAATACAAAAATTAAATTGAATGGATCTGAAAATTGAATTAAATGAATGGAGATTGAATAGAATGACTATAGGAATTGAATTGAATGATCTAAGATTAAATTGAATGAATATGAAAATTAACTTGAATGAATAAGGATTAAATTGAATAAATATATCAATATTGAATATTGCTACATTTGGCTTGGCATATAAAAGCCCTCTAAAATATACATCAAGCGTTATCTTCTTGACTGTCCTCTGTATTCTGCCCTCAGAACAAAACTGCTCTCCTCTGTTGTTTGCATACTTGCTGACAGGTGGACAATCATGTCTGAATCACAATTAATTTCCGCTTTTCTGTTTGGTGCGCCCTTTTTGTCGCTAAAACAGTACAGTGACTTGTCTTTTCATGTCCAGTCCATTATAAGTGAATCAATGGGATTTCAGAGTTTCCACCTGTCGGCTCCTCTTTTTCATCTTTTTCACCTTTTGTGTGTGTTGGTACTTTTTGTATTTGTTTCTGGCCCAACCTAATTTAATTTCATTTGTTAATAATTTTCATTTTCGAATTGAGCCCTCTCGATGAGCACTGTAACTCTTAGGCCAAACTTTAGCAGAAAATATGTTTAAATAAATATACATCACTGCAAAACTAATAAAACGTAGTATCTCGAAATAACTCCCTTATTCTACCTTTATTACCGGTATGTGCCACCCAACAGGGTATGGTTTACGGGGTCTTGAATCCTCAAAAATACAATTTCACTTCATAGGTCTACACAGGTCTACATGTGTGGTACCAACGACTTTTTTAAACCTAATTCTGTGATGACAGTTCTAAAAAAATACTTTCCGAATGTGAAATAAAATACAAGGCCAGA
The DNA here is from genome assembly GCA_016490735.1 of Pachyseris speciosa. Classification (NCBI taxonomy): domain Eukaryota; kingdom Metazoa; phylum Cnidaria; class Anthozoa; order Scleractinia; family Pachyseridae; genus Pachyseris; species Pachyseris speciosa. The sequence continues at coordinate 48,095 of JAEMWC010001501.1, forward strand.
CGGAAAAGGCAGAACACAAGAAAGCGGCAAGATATAAGATAAAGCGTATTTCTTTTATTTGTACACATTGTCTTAAACAAGGTAGCGAAATGAAGGGAATTTGTCTTGAACTGAAACAGGGTCAAGGTATTTGTCCCTACAACCTGTCGCCTAGTGTGTGCCGACCTTTATAATTCCACCCAACTCAAATTTCGGTGGCTAAGTGCCCGTCACCTCCTTCGCAGCAGCTGATTGTAACGGTCCTATTCTCCCTCCTGATTGGATACTCCGACACAATGGGAATGGAATGTTCGGCTCGGTTCAGCAGACGTTGGCGGGGAGGGAGAATAGGACCGACACAAACAACGGCTCGAACGAGTGAGAAGAAGGCAACGAACATAGCAATCTTATAGGAATTTTAACCGATCGAAGTGTAAAGATGCTTGAAATTAATCTTCTGTACAACTGAAGATTAATCGTAGTTAGGTTCGTGAGATAGTTCCTTGATAATGATCAATAAGCTAGTGGAAATACCATGTATAAATAGTTATCCTTTCCTATCCTAATGCTAACATAAGAAACACGCACGACTGGAAGAGTAACGGGGTGGGTGGGGGTGGGGGTGGGGGTGGGGGGTAGAGATGGAGAAAGGGGGATGGAAAGGCGAAGGAAAGAAGATGGTCTGTAGTCATGAACGTCCAGCCAGGCTTTTACGCTCTGCATGATCACGACGCAAAGAATATCACGTCTGGGTAGTGAAAAGTGGATATCTGTTCGTTTAAAAAATAACTTACAATCAAACTGAAGCAATCGTCACTTCGGCACTCACCATTTGTTGGTATAGGTATTATTATAAAAAAAAAAGGAGTTAGTTCAGCCCGCATAGCAGGAATTCGAAATTAATATCGACAAATTTGCGGTATATGCTCGACTTCTTCCAATGCAATAGGGAAACTGGCACAGTATATTCCTTGATACTTGTACAATTAATGGACTCCTCTAAAACATTTTGTGGCTTCTTTGTGGAAAACAGCTGAAATGAAATTGCACAAAGCTGTAGCCGTTTAGTTTGACGTTTGTTTATATTCTAGATTCCTTTCACAAGCGACAGCTACTGCTGACCAGTACTTTCCATTGCATAAGCCTAGGCCAACTTGATTGGCAAATTCTACCTGATAACACCTCAGTCCTTCTCCCTTAAAAGAATACACAAGCGTTAAATTCGCGATAAAGCAAAAGCGTTGTCCTCTAACTTCGGGCCGCTTTTTGGCAACGGAGGTGGGGTAGAGTTTAAAGTGGAGCTGCGTTGTTTTGAAGGTGTCGTTGCCAAGGTTGAATTACGTTTCCTCATAGTAGTGGCTTGATGCGAATACGTATTGGACAAAGAGCCAGCCCTTGGCTTCCTCAAGCAAATTTTATTTACTCAAGCAGTTTAACCCATTGACTACCGCAGGTTTTTACATTTTCGGAGTGATTTTCCACCTATAAACGATGAATAGCAATTCGTGACTCTTAATTTGAACTACCAGGGAAAAGTGGTGCTGTCCTAAGCCACTGGAGGCTCAAGGTTTCTGAAAACGTCATTTTGACGTAGCTATTTTTTATCCGTGAAGCGACAACAATGGCCCAAGTTCGGTTTGCTTGCGATTTCTGCTAAATTTACAGCCATTTTTCATCTTTAGCGGCTGCCTGATGAGCATCATTAAGCGTGACGGTAGCTAAGAGTCCACTTTCTCAAAGAATCGAGCAAGGTGATGTACTTTGTTGTTGAATTTGGCTTGTTACTCGACGAACTGGGAATTTGGCCGGTCGAACACTTAGTACCTTTGGGACTCGACTATTGATGAATTTCTCGACCTACCGCCACATATTTTGGAATTTCTGTGTACTGAAGATGACTACGAGCAGGAAATTTGGGCGGTAGGTCGGAGTGGCTGTAGACTTAGTTTATATGTGAAAGAATTGGGGGAAGGAACGGGCGCTGTCAAAAATTCTCGTTAGTTCCCAGCATGCAATGCGCTCAAGATGTTGAAAATGTCGGGAAGGCCCGAATGCACTGGAACAAAAGGCTGTATCAACGCTCGGGAGAAGAATATGAACAAAAAAAGTCATTTCTAAGCTAGAAAAAGGACCGAATTTTGTTATGATGGTTGAAGTTTGGTTTTTGGACGATGATTTTGCTAAAAAACATGAAGGCAAAAAGGGGCATTTTTGTTGTTTCTCTTTGACGTTAAAAACGGCCAGTTTCGTTCTTGTCCAAACTCAAAAGGCCATATTTGGTAAAAATCGCTACGTTTCTTGCATTTATTGGATATCCAAATTTAAAGGGCATTCCATTTCGTGCTCACAACTAACAGTTAAGGCAATATTCGTGCGATTGAGAAAGTTGCAATGTTTTGAAGCATGGGAGTTTTTTACGGCCGGTTTTGGCCGGCACGGGTGCCAATGGGTTAAGGTGATTCCTCTCAATTGCATGGCGCATCCTTACTGCGCATAATTTATGGCGTCATTTAGCGCGCGCTCGTGCGCGCGTACACTAGCAACATTGCGAATTTGCCTTGACATTGAGCTTTTTCAGCTGAAATTTTCCCTTTGTCGTCGTATTGTAAAGAAACGAGCACGGTGACCCCCCTTTTTTATTGGTGTAATGTACTTGTAATAGGCACACGAAAAACATATTTAAAGGAGAAAAAAAGTTTAATAGTACAAGTTGGATTATTTATATATAAATGGGGTGAAACTCTGCGTTTGGAGCCAGGAAGGAGTTTGAGATGATGCCGAAGTGGTCCAATTTCCTCACATTATTTGCAAGATCGGGCAATTTGAAATCACAATACTAAAAGAATATAGCCCAGAAAAACAATTAGGCTCTAGTTTTCACTACTATTCATAGTTTTTGCTACATAATAACAGCTTTCTTCAGTTGTTCATGCTTCGAACATTTCTCGCACAACTCCGTAAAAACACTCAGAAAAAAAGGCACGCAGGGCGAAAACAAGCACGGTGACCCCATCTTTTAATTGCATTTTTTCAATGTCCTATGCATCACTATCAATTGTGCCAAGTCTGAAAAAAATCTTAATAGTACATCCTTTTCAGGGGAATCACCTTAAGGCCTGGGTTTAGAAATATGTTCAGAAATATGGTTGATCGCCAACATCTTTCTCCAGATTGCCTAGAACCCGATGAAACTTTCTCTGAAGATAAATCTTGTTGTCCTTTTTTGCCTTAACGTACAAATTTGATCACGTGACCAGTCACGTGATCAAAATTTGAAGAATTCTTAAATCGGCGATGCGGTGGCGGATTGTAAGTTTACAGATAAATAAATCAGCGTTTTTAATATAAATCCAACACATCTAACTTTCTACGCTTGGAGTGATTGTTCACGAGTTTTAGTTTTTAAATTATCAACAGCTAAAGGTTGAATTCTGGGACGAAAAATGACCTTTGGCCTCACAACTTTTTTGTTGAGAACGATGGACGGTCACTCCAAACGTGAGACGCTGGAAATAGTTAATACGCATAAGAAAAGCGTATTTATTCGATATTATATCCTACCACCGTCACCTACTCCTCAAATAAGTGATGATTTTAAAGAAATGGTCACGTGACAGGTCACGTGACCTGTGATAACGTTTAATGCACGTGAAAATGTTAAGGATGATGAGAACTTCCCATGTGCCGAATTTCGTGTCAGTGTCATTCCTCTGGGCTGTTATCTTACAAAAAAACCGTTTTCTCTAATAAACGCTCCTGACCCAGGCCTTAAAGTGCTTGCGTATTCTCATCTTGAGTGCCTTTTGGAACTTCTCCACTCTAAAGGCATAGAGTAGAGGATTCATAAACGCGTTGAGGCTAAAAAGAAGGGTCGGCATCACGCCCGTGAGAATTTCACGATCCTGAGGTGACATTGTTTCCTTCAAGTTTGTTATAAGCCACATGAAAGCGATCATAATCGGAAAAAAGAAAAATAACATGTTACTCAGCACTAGGGTAGCTATCCTGCTGGAAACAGTTGCGTTTTGCTTGACACCAGCTCTCTCGCTCGTTTTCTTCACCGACGTAAAGATCTTAACGTAGAAGGGAATTGTTACAAAATACACGATCATTCCCCATAGCGACAGGGCAACGCTCATCTCGTAAGAGTGCGGTATGTCCCTGATCGGACGAATAGGAATACAGTACGTGTTGCTTGTATACACAGAAATCTTCAGCAAGGGTAAGATGGCCACGCACATACCTAAACACCAAGTTAGCGCAGCAAAGATGACCGCTATCCGACGAGTCATGCGCACAGAAGGCTTCATACAGTATACAATGACCAGAAAGCGTTCTATCGTTAGGAGAAGTGATGTTTTAAGGCTCACGATCTGACCTGTTAGCCATATGAACCCCATAGCATTACAAAGGTCGTCTAAGATCACTAAGAATTCCGTATACGGCATTTTCCTCGTGGTGACCAATATAACCGTGTATAGACTTAGCAGGAAGTCGCTAACTGCCATATTGGTCGTTAGTAGCATGGTGACATTTTTTCGCAAGACTCGTGTAGTTAGCACGATCAAGACAACTGTAAGATTGAGTACCATAGCGACTGGCGAAATAAGGTACACCACGTTTAAAATCTTGTTGTCAAGATCCCAGCAGAGATGTATTGGAGTGACAAGAATCTGGCTTTCGTAACACGCTGTATCCGTTTCAAGACACCTCGGGAAAAATCCATGCTTCGCATATTCCACGACAGCTCGAGTTACTTCGAGTTTATTCACGCGGCAGTTTTCCCCTTTTCCAACTCTGTAATCTCCTTGTAGAAGTCGTGAGGTAGTGATATTGATATCTTCGCTATTTAGCTCTTTATTTCAAAGTAATTGCCATAAATCTATGCAAAAGAGAAAAATTCATGAATGAGAGATATGATTACACCTTACAGAAGAAAAGAATTATGAATTAATTTACATGTAGGTTGGAGAAAATGGTATCTAGCAGTAAGTAATTTTAAACCATCCACTCTTGTGTTGTTGCAGTTGGAGTTGATCATTACAGGTGCCATGTTGTTCATGAGGAAAAACTTTATTTTATACAGCCTGTATATTAATAAAAATTAATTCTTATCCTTCAATCATCCATTGAAAAAATTCTCATTTTATGCAGCATCTTGGTGCAGCCTGGTAGGAACACTGGCAGGTATAATTAATAGATTAAAACAGCTAATTCTAACAGTCCATTGGCTAATATATTTTGGGGAAAAAGGACCACATGGGGATGGTTCAATAATAAATATTATGCTATAGATGAAAAAGGTAAAGCGCCTGGAAAGTTGTTTGATTTTTGTTGTAATTGATCAGAGAGCAAGACAAAAATGTCTCAACTAGTGTCATAAGAATTAAATATGAATGGAACACTAACAAGAATAATTTTATGTATTTTGGTAATATATGACTCATAACTGCATCGCGCAGTCACATTAAGGCATATCAGCGATAGCACCTCGCTAACTGCATCACGCAGTCACATTAAGGCATATCAAAGATGCAACCAACCAACCACCAAAGCGAGTAAATATAAGAGAAGTTAAAGATATGCATCAAATGGGAACTCGGAAAAAAAAAATCCGAGCCCCAGATGGGATTTGAACCCACGACCCTCCGTGATCTAGTCGGATGCTCTAACCACTGAGCTACTGGAGACTCTTGTGGTGAGCAAGGGTGAAATGTGGGTATTGACTAGAACTGCATCACGCATCACGTTAACTTCTCTTATATTTACTCGCTTTGGTGGTTGGTTGGTTGCATCTTTGATATGCCTTAATGTGACTGCGTGATGCAGTTAGCGAGGTGCTATCGCTGATATGCCTTAATGTGACTGCGCGATGCAGTTATGAGTCATATATGGTCGTTTAAAATTTGACTATGTAACTGCGTGATGCAGTTCTAGTCAATACCCACATTTCACCCTTGCTCACCACAAGAGTCTCCAGTAGCTCAGTGGTTAGAGCATCCGACTAGATCACGGAGGGTCGTGGGTTCAAATCCCATCTGGGGCTCGGATTTTTTTCCGAGTTCCCATTTGATGCATATCTTTAACTTCTCTTATATTTACTCGCTTTGGTGGTTGGTTGGTTGCATCTTTGATATGCCTTAATGTGACTGCGTGATGCAGTTAGCGAGGTGCTATCGCTGATATGCCTTATTTTGGTAATGGGGCATAAAGGAGTTATAGGTTCACGAGCATGCAACCTACATATGTAGCTTCTGCTTTGGTCATGAATTCAGTCAACAGTCCGATGGCATCTCCAATACAGTTCCCATAAATGGTACCTCGTATGCGATCCAGCAGTACTTCTTTACTCAGTGACGTTTTGGTGTTGAAACAAGGTGGTACTGTTACAGCATCCTGCAAGAGTGACAAAGTGGGAATCTCTATATCAGTGAGAGCTAATCTGAGACTCTCTGTGGGTATAATTCCAAAGAAATTGAAGGTGAAAAGATTAATATCGCTGAAAAACGAAGATGTCAAGTTTGTAGGGAAGATTTAAAAACTTGCATGGTCAGATAGAATATTGTAAATATAAAGACACGAAAAGTGTTGTGTATAGCTTAAATCTTAATCAAAATTGTGTCCCATCTCTGCTTGTCTCTCAATTTTTGACATGACGCACGGCAATGATGAGCATCAATTGAACAATCTTCATAGCCAGTCAAAGAGAGGAGTATGAGGAAACACACATTTAACAATAGGATGTAAGTACTGAAAAGGTAACACTGAAACAAGTAATAAATAAATAAATAAATAACATCAACAACAAATCCAAACAATAGTGCCAACAGTGCTTTCAATAAGCACCAACGTCTGACGAAAAGCGTCGCCTACTTTGATCAGAGACATCGGCTACTTTTTCCCTAAAATGAAGTAATTAAAGAACGATTCTATATATTTTTTTTAATACCTTCACCTACTCTACTCCAACTCACTGCCTAATTCAAATTTTATTGAAACCCCTGTGCGAAAACCCAAAAACAATTATCCAAAAATGAAGATTTCTTTAAAAAATGGAAGACTTCCAAACCAAAAGGCGAAGAAATTGAAGTCTGAAGGTACATGTACCCATAGTGAGGCTCTAATTTCTTGTGCTCTAATCTCATATTATTGCACAACAATCTGGTTGCTATACATGTATTTATTCTCTTGGTTTTATACAAGTACAAGGTTGGCCAGGAATCTCAAGGAGTCTCAAACAGGAGTAAATTTGAGACCCTCGACAATGAGGCTAACTGTAAATTTTAAACTGTGCATCTCGTCAGATTTGACTTCAAAAATAATTAATATTTTGCCCACCAGTACCACTTCTGTTATCCTGAGGCGGTGCTATTAATTTTGTGGGCAATTTTTAAATTTACAGGCTCTTATTATGCGCTGTAGCTAGAGCGCTAATAAGCAGGGATGATTGAACGTGTTATCTTCCAAGAAGTTCATGTGAAAACTCATGTGGTGAATGGTTAAATGTCTAACTCCAGAGTACGAGAGTCAAGTTAACCTCTCCTTTACAAGTAAAATGCAGTACTGGTTCACTAACCGCATGAATTTCCTCTCCCTGGGCTGCTGAACTCGTTGTTTCATCGGCATTTGTGTTTAGCTCATGAGATGGATCTTCTGTCTTGTCAACCTTTCCTTTCTCCTCGGAGGCTGAAGACTTCTCTGACTCTGAAGGCACTTCCATCGGTAAATCGTTCAACGACGAAAACAAAATGAATGTGAAACTGTCGCAGAGTCTGCAAATTGAGCTGACCTGGCGGAAGTGGGATTACTTTCTCTACGAGTTCTGGGTAATAGTATCCAGACTCCCAGCCAAGTCCCAAATTGTCACGCAACGACGCCCGCAACGACCACACGAGAAACCGCTTGCGCGTTGTTTTTTTTCAAGTATGCCAAACCAAATGTAGCAATAGCCAATATTGATATATTTATTCAATTTAATCCTTATTCATTCAATTTAATTTTCATATTCATTCAATTTAATCTTAGATCATTCAATTCAATTCCTATAGTCATTCTATTCAATCCTCATTCATTTAATTCAATTTTCAGATCCGTTCAATTTAATTTTTGTATTCTTTTGATTCAGTTTCAATATTGGTTCAATTTAATTTCTCTATTCATTCAGTTCAATTTCTATATTCATTCAATTCAATCGCTATATTCATTCCATTCAATTGTTATATTCATTCAATTTAATCTCTAATTCAATCGATCCAATTTTCATATACATTCAATTCAATCCGTCTTTATTCATTCAATCTTCGCACTCATTTATTCAATTTGGGGGTCTGGGTCGATTGTGAACTCGCGGGGCACTGGGACTTCCCGCGCTTTGAAAGCTCCATCTTGGCTGTAGCTTCGGAAGGTTTGTATCTCTTGGGTCGTTTAGTAGACTTCTTCCGCTTAGACAATGGATGAAGAAAAGCTAAAGAAAGCACCTGATCTGCTGAAAGATGCTTCAGACGTACTGTTAAGCGTACGCAATAATTCCAATTCGAATACAGCCTCTCCAACAATAGCTTCAGGTTCCGTCGCCGAAACCTTGCTACGAGCGAGATCCATGATGCAGACGAGTACAAACAGTGGATTATATCGTAGACTCAACAGAAACGAGCTATTGAGAGCGGCAACCACGTCCACTGGGTCCACGAAGAATAAGAAGAGCAAGTCAAAACCAGTGGAAAAGAAGCCATTTGAATTTGCCTTATTAAGGGCACTGAACTCCGAAGAAAGTGACGAATTATACTTAAGAAACAAATGCCTTTTATTGGTGGAAACATTTCCCAATCACCACAAAACAATAGCTGATTACTCGGGTTTCCCGCGTCTCGCGGGTCGCCCGGGTCTAAAATTACCGACGGTTCTTCTTTTTCTTCGTCGAGTTTCATCCACAAAGCTCACTTCCGGCGTTTCTGCGCAAGCGCTAACTATTTTTAACAACTCACAGCAAGAGTGATGTCTGTTGTCACGAATCGGAAAATGTCGATACACCTTGTGTCTTTTGAAGTCTGAACAAACAATATGTTACGAGAAGTGTCTATACGAATGTTTGCAAGTTCAACAGCGAGAAGAAAGCTTTTAACATGACCAAAATTTAACTCTCAAGTAATTCAGAAAACACAACTCTTAGATCGTTTAACTGTTTTGCATCAGTTTCGTCGCTAACTATGTTCGCCAACTGACTTGGTAATCTTACCGTTCTCTCTAAGAGATCTATATGGGTTAAAACCTCAGATATGTGGCGTTCACTCCTAGCAGATGAATTTTGACTCAGAATTTCCTCGGTCCTGCTTATAACATGCTGAAAGAAATTCTTCACCTCGGAATCTTCATCCTTGTGCATTTCGTCCGCCATCTTTACCATAACTCCCAGCTCCCGCTCAAATTTTCCCCCTTGACCCAGTCCCCCAAATTCAATAAATGAGTGCGAAGATTGAATGAATAAAGACGGATTGAATTGAATAAATATGAAAATTGGATCGAATGAATTAGAGACTGAATCGAATGAATATAGCAATTGAATTGAATGAATATAGAAATTGAACTGAATTAATAGAGAATTTAAATTGAACCAATATTGAAACTGAATCAAAAGAATACAAAAATTAAATTGAATGGATCTGAAAATTGAATTAAATGAATGGAGATTGAATAGAATGACTATAGGAATTGAATTGAATGATCTAAGATTAAATTGAATGAATATGAAAATTAACTTGAATGAATAAGGATTAAATTGAATAAATATATCAATATTGAATATTGCTACATTTGGCTTGGCATATAAAAGCCCTCTAAAATATACATCAAGCGTTATCTTCTTGACTGTCCTCTGTATTCTGCCCTCAGAACAAAACTGCTCTCCTCTGTTGTTTGCATACTTGCTGACAGGTGGACAATCATGTCTGAATCACAATTAATTTCCGCTTTTCTGTTTGGTGCGCCCTTTTTGTCGCTAAAACAGTACAGTGACTTGTCTTTTCATGTCCAGTCCATTATAAGTGAATCAATGGGATTTCAGAGTTTCCACCTGTCGGCTCCTCTTTTTCATCTTTTTCACCTTTTGTGTGTGTTGGTACTTTTTGTATTTGTTTCTGGCCCAACCTAATTTAATTTCATTTGTTAATAATTTTCATTTTCGAATTGAGCCCTCTCGATGAGCACTGTAACTCTTAGGCCAAACTTTAGCAGAAAATATGTTTAAATAAATATACATCACTGCAAAACTAATAAAACGTAGTATCTCGAAATAACTCCCTTATTCTACCTTTATTACCGGTATGTGCCACCCAACAGGGTATGGTTTACGGGGTCTTGAATCCTCAAAAATACAATTTCACTTCATAGGTCTACACAGGTCTACATGTGTGGTACCAACGACTTTTTTAAACCTAATTCTGTGATGACAGTTCTAAAAAAATACTTTCCGAATGTGAAATAAAATACAAGGCCAGACGGAAAAGGCAGAACACAAGAAAGCGGCAAGATATAAGATAAAGCGTATTTCTTTTATTTGTACACATTGTCTTAAACAAGGTAGCGAAATGAAGGGAATTTGTCTTGAACTGAAACAGGGTCAAGGTATTTGTCCCTACAACCTGTCGCCTAGTGTGTGCCGACCTTTATAATTCCACCCAACTCAAATTTCGGTGGCTAAGTGCCCGTCACCTCCTTCGCAGCAGCTGATTGTAACGGTCCTATTCTCCCTCCTGATTGGATACTCCGACACAATGGGAATGGAATGTTCGGCTCGGTTCAGCAGACGTTGGCGGGGAGGGAGAATAGGACCGACACAAACAACGGCTCGAACGAGTGAGAAGAAGGCAACGAACATAGCAATCTTATAGGAATTTTAACCGATCGAAGTGTAAAGATGCTTGAAATTAATCTTCTGTACAACTGAAGATTAATCGTAGTTAGGTTCGTGAGATAGTTCCTTGATAATGATCAATAAGCTAGTGGAAATACCATGTATAAATAGTTATCCTTTCCTATCCTAATGCTAACATAAGAAACACGCACGACTGGAAGAGTAACGGGGTGGGTGGGGGTGGGGGTGGGGGTGGGGGTAGAGATGGAGAAAGGGGGATGGAAAGGCGAAGGAAAGAAGATGGTCTGTAGTCATGAACGTCCAGCCAGGCTTTTACGCTCTGCATGATCACGACGCAAAGAATATCACGTCTGGGTAGTGAAAAGTGGATATCTGTTCGTTTAAAAAATAACTTACAATCAAACTGAAGCAATCGTCACTTCGGCACTCACCATTTGTTGGTATAGGTATTATTATAAAAAAAAAAGGAGTTAGTTCAGCCCGCATAGCAGGAATTCGAAATTAATATCGACAAATTTGCGGTATATGCTCGACTTCTTCCAATGCAATAGGGAAACTGGCACAGTATATTCCTTGATACTTGTACAATTAATGGACTCCTCTAAAACATTTTGTGGCTTCTTTGTGGAAAACAGCTGAAATGAAATTGCACAAAGCTGTAGCCGTTTAGTTTGACGTTTGTTTATATTCTAGATTCCTTTCACAAGCGACAGCTACTGCTGACCAGTACTTTCCATTGCATAAGCCTAGGCCAACTTGATTGGCAAATTCTACCTGATAACACCTCAGTCCTTCTCCCTTAAAAGAATACACAAGCGTTAAATTCGCGATAAAGCAAAAGCGTTGTCCTCTAACTTCGGGCCGCTTTTTGGCAACGGAGGTGGGGTAGAGTTTAAAGTGGAGCTGCGTTGTTTTGAAGGTGTCGTTGCCAAGGTTGAATTACGTTTCCTCATAGTAGTGGCTTGATGCGAATACGTATTGGACAAAGAGCCAGCCCTTGGCTTCCTCAAGCAAATTTTATTTACTCAAGCAGTTTAACCCATTGACTACCGCAGGTTTTTACATTTTCGGAGTGATTTTCCACCTATAAACGATGAATAGCAATTCGTGACTCTTAATTTGAACTACCAGGGAAAAGTGGTGCTGTCCTAAGCCACTGGAGGCTCAAGGTTTCTGAAAACGTCATTTTGACGTAGCTATTTTTTATCCGTGAAGCGACAACAATGGCCCAAGTTCGGTTTGCTTGCGATTTCTGCTAAATTTACAGCCATTTTTCATCTTTAGCGGCTGCCTGATGAGCATCATTAAGCGTGACGGTAGCTAAGAGTCCACTTTCTCAAAGAATCGAGCAAGGTGATGTACTTTGTTGTTGAATTTGGCTTGTTACTCGACGAACTGGGAATTTGGCCGGTCGAACACTTAGTACCTTTGGGACTCGACTATTGATGAATTTCTCGACCTACCGCCACATATTTTGGAATTTCTGTGTACTGAAGATGACTACGAGCAGGAAATTTGGGCGGTAGGTCGGAGTGGCTGTAGACTTAGTTTATATGTGAAAGAATTGGGGGAAGGAACGGGCGCTGTCAAAAATTCTCGTTAGTTCCCAGCATGCAATGCGCTCAAGATGTTGAAAATGTCGGGAAGGCCCGAATGCACTGGAACAAAAGGCTGTATCAACGCTCGGGAGAAGAATATGAACAAAAAAAGTCATTTCTAAGCTAGAAAAAGGACCGAATTTTGTTATGATGGTTGAAGTTTGGTTTTTGGACGATGATTTTGCTAAAAAACATGAAGGCAAAAAGGGGCATTTTTGTTGTTTCTCTTTGACGTTAAAAACGGCCAGTTTCGTTCTTGTCCAAACTCAAAAGGCCATATTTGGTAAAAATCGCTACGTTTCTTGCATTTATTGGATATCCAAATTTAAAGGGCATTCCATTTCGTGCTCACAACTAACAGTTAAGGCAATATTCGTGCGATTGAGAAAGTTGCAATGTTTTGAAGCATGGGAGTTTTTTACGGCCGGTTTTGGCCGGCACGGGTGCCAATGGGTTAAGGTGATTCCTCTCAATTGCATGGCGCATCCTTACTGCGCATAATTTATGGCGTCATTTAGCGCGCGCTCGTGCGCGCGTACACTAGCAACATTGCGAATTTGCCTTGACATTGAGCTTTTTCAGCTGAAATTTTCCCTTTGTCGTCGTATTGTAAAGAAACGAGCACGGTGACCCCCCTTTTTTATTGGTGTAATGTACTTGTAATAGGCACACGAAAAACATATTTAAAGGAGAAAAAAAGTTTAATAGTACAAGTTGGATTATTTATATATAAATGGGGTGAAACTCTGCGTTTGGAGCCAGGAAGGAGTTTGAGATGATGCCGAAGTGGTCCAATTTCCTCACATTATTTGCAAGATCGGGCAATTTGAAATCACAATACTAAAAGAATATAGCCCAGAAAAACAATTAGGCTCTAGTTTTCACTACTATTCATAGTTTTTGCTACATAATAACAGCTTTCTTCAGTTGTTCATGCTTCGAACATTTCTCGCACAACTCCGTAAAAACACTCAGAAAAAAAGGCACGCAGGGCGAAAACAAGCACGGTGACCCCATCTTTTAATTGCATTTTTTCAATGTCCTATGCATCACTATCAATTGTGCCAAGTCTGAAAAAAATCTTAATAGTACATCCTTTTCAGGGGAATCACCTTAAGGCCTGGGTTTAGAAATATGTTCAGAAATATGGTTGATCGCCAACATCTTTCTCCAGATTGCCTAGAACCCGATGAAACTTTCTCTGAAGATAAATCTTGTTGTCCTTTTTTGCCTTAACGTACAAATTTGATCACGTGACCAGTCACGTGATCAAAATTTGAAGAATTCTTAAATCGGCGATGCGGTGGCGGATTGTAAGTTTACAGATAAATAAATCAGCGTTTTTAATATAAATCCAACACATCTAACTTTCTACGCTTGGAGTGATTGTTCACGAGTTTTAGTTTTTAAATTATCAACAGCTAAAGGTTGAATTCTGGGACGAAAAATGACCTTTGGCCTCACAACTTTTTTGTTGAGAACGATGGACGGTCACTCCAAACGTGAGACGCTGGAAATAGTTAATACGCATAAGAAAAGCGTATTTATTCGATATTATATCCTACCACCGTCACCTACTCCTCAAATAAGTGATGATTTTAAAGAAATGGTCACGTGACAGGTCACGTGACCTGTGATAACGTTTAATGCACGTGAAAATGTTAAGGATGATGAGAACTTCCCATGTGCCGAATTTCGTGTCAGTGTCATTCCTCTGGGCTGTTATCTTACAAAAAAACCGTTTTCTCTAATAAACGCTCCTGACCCAGGCCTTAAAGTGCTTGCGTATTCTCATCTTGAGTGCCTTTTGGAACTTCTCCACTCTAAAGGCATAGAGTAGAGGATTCATAAACGCGTTGAGGCTAAAAAGAAGGGTCGGCATCACGCCCGTGAGAATTTCACGATCCTGAGGTGACATTGTTTCCTTCAAGTTTGTTATAAGCCACATGAAAGCGATCATAATCGGAAAAAAGAAAAATAACATGTTACTCAGCACTAGGGTAGCTATCCTGCTGGAAACAGTTGCGTTTTGCTTGACACCAGCTCTCTCGCTCGTTTTCTTCACCGACGTAAAGATCTTAACGTAGAAGGAATTGTTACAAAATACACGATCATTCCCCATAGCGACAGGGCAACGCTCATCTCGTAAGAGTGCGGTATGTCCCTGATCGGACGAATAGGAATACAGTACGTGTTGCTTGTATACACAGAAATCTTCAGCAAGGGTAAGATGGCCACGCACATACCTAAACACCAAGTTAGCGCAGCAAAGATGACCGCTATCCGACGAGTCATGCGCACAGAAGGCTTCATACAGTATACAATGACCAGAAAGCGTTCTATCGTTAGGAGAAGTGATGTTTTAAGGCTCACGATCTGACCTGTTAGCCATATGAACCCCATAGCATTACAAAGGTCGTCTAAGATCACTAAGAATTCCGTATACGGCATTTTCCTCGTGGTGACCAATATAACCGTGTATAGACTTAGCAGGAAGTCGCTAACTGCCATATTGGTCGTTAGTAGCATGGTGACATTTTTTCGCAAGACTCGTGTAGTTAGCACGATCAAGACAACTGTAAGATTGAGTACCATAGCGACTGGCGAAATAAGGTACACCACGTTTAAAATCTTGTTGTCAAGATCCCAGCAGAGATGTATTGGAGTGACAAGAATCTGGCTTTCGTAACACGCTGTATCCGTTTCAAGACACCTCGGGAAAAATCCATGCTTCGCATATTCCACGACAGCTCGAGTTACTTCGAGTTTATTCACGCGGCAGTTTTCCCCTTTTCCAACTCTGTAATCTCCTTGTAGAAGTCGTGAGGTAGTGATATTGATATCTTCGCTATTTAGCTCTTTATTTTTCAGGGTGTAATTCCTAACCAACATGCAGTTGGCGCATGACTCGTTCCAGGTCACTCCTCTGATTTCTCTGAGCTCGCGCAGTCGTAGCAAAGTTGACGTAAGTCTGAAGTTTGGGTTGTTCGAAATATCCAAATGTGTCAACGACGTCAGCTCATTGGTAAAATTCCCTTCCCATCTTGTAAGCTGATTTTCAGACAGATCTCTGTGGTTGAAAACAAAGAAACGATTGTTAAAGCTGCTACTCGAAGCATTTTTTTTCGTTCGTTTTTCTCCTGATAGTACAATGAACAGGTTGAACGTATTCGGAATACGCAGCATATACATCCTAATGGGAAAATATTGGCGGCAAAATCATGCGCGGCCCGCAACCATGGACAGCTGTTTCTTCCTTCTTGGGACTAGTCAGCATGGTGTTGCAGATTTAACCCTTTTCCGCCGAGAGGGGTCGTATTCGACCCCACAATAGACCGATGCTTTGAAAATCTACAACCGGTTTCTCAAATCCCGAACTATGGTTGAAATAAACCATTTTTTTTTTGCCAAAATGATCATTTATTTAGACTTAATTATCCCGTAAACGGGAAAAAAAACTCCTAATTTTCACTTAATATGACTGTTTATTCTCTTTGAAAACCAAAATCGCCCTCGGACAACACCAAAATTCACGCAATTTTGTCTTGAAGTTTTCAAGATAAAAATTCCTATTGAGGTTAAGAGTTTACATTGGCAGCAAACTTTGACTCCACTTCTTGCAATCTGTTCCACATTTACCTGCTCACCCCTTTAGCCCGACCCCGATAACGCTGCTTGATTTCAGTTGCTCTCAGTCTGTAATTTTCACGTTTGTGACCCAAAGGAATTCTGGGATTTTCTTGGCTAAGAAGAGCATGGAAGTCTGCCAATTTCCATTTCACATATATTTGAGAACCGTGTAGAGCCACCCGGTCCTGCTGGCGAAACATTGCACCGATTGCATTATTTACAAGTCAAAACTCGCCAAAATTGTCATGCCAGGTCCTGGAATCCTCTCACAAAACGGCGAAAAACACAACTTCACTCCGTGAATGGCCATCACTCGCTCGCATACTTTCCAGGGGCACCCAACGACAAGTTTCGGTAGATATCTGTTCGGTGGAGGGTAGTTAAGGCTTTCGGCGTCGATTAAAGAGTGCACTCGGATTTTCGTAAGTAAAACGTGGCCTGAAAGATTCGTAATGTGGCAATCACAACCCCTGAGGTTTTCGGAAAGGTCGTTATTGCTGTTTTTGGCAGTCAAAAACGTCAGCTAAGAAGGAAAAAAGCTAAGGAAAGAAAAAAATGTTCCCTAGAAATTTCATTTCAGCTAGTATTTTCTCAAAGAAAGATTTTGTTCCCTAAAATTTTCGGGAAATTAACATTTCAGCTAGGGAATCCGAACAGATCAAAGTTTTCTAGCTAACAAAAACATCACTATAAACAGACTTCAAACACCATAACGTACTTAAAAATGCCTTTCTACAGCTTTTGGTTGGTTTGGCTCGTTGGGTGCCCCTGACTTTCGGCGGCCTACTTCGTGTGAAATTGCTTCTCACCTGCGTTTTCTTTCAAAGGATTGCCTTTACCCACCAAACCAGCTTTATGATGCCAGGCAGGGGGCTTCCGAGGTGGAAAATGGCTCCAAAAACAGACTTATACATCAAATAAGCAACGAATTGTAGCTGCAGTGTTCGTTTAGAAATAAACGACAGCTAGCGTGACAAGCGTGACAACAAAGATAGACCCTTCGGTGTTGTGGCCCAGCGAAATCGCCGCGGTAGCCCCTTATATGGAGTAGCCAGGTCGATTTGACCTCCTACCCTCCGAAAATTGCATAAAAAGACGTACAAAACGTCCGTCGGAAAAGGGTTAAAAGATGCCAGCTTCAATGCGAGCGCCAATAAATTGCAAAATGAACGCATTCACCACATCAAGTTCCGTACCCTGGACCCTCTTCCCATCCGAGCCACGCGTTGCCACACCACGTGGCTCGGATAGCAAGGAATCCAAGTGTCACGATGGCGTCTCGCAAAGAAAAATGTAGATTGGCCAATACCAATCTTAACATTTAGGTTAAGTCCCCCCTTAATGAGACTTACAAACTCTGCAAATAGTTGAGATTTGAGAAGGCACCATCACTGATAAACACGATCTTGTTCTTCGAAAGATTTCTGCAAAGAAAGTAAAGTTTAGGTTGATGGATCGATCAATTCGAGTGAACTGTTTATTAAAAATCCTGAAAAAAAGAAATGACTCCCTCCCCCCCCCCAACCCAAGTCTATTATCTCTTAGCCTGGCACATCATCATCATCATCATCATCATCATCATCATCATCATCATCATCATCATCATCATCATCATCATCATCACCATTGAACTTTCAAGGCGTACTGTTTTTCGTGTCAAGCTAAACAAAACGGAGCAAATTAAACTTTGCTTCGGTCCAACTGGGAGTGGCACAAGAACTTCCAAATAAGCAAGTACTTACAATTTTACAAGCTTGGTAAAGCTCCTGAAAGACCCTTCAGAAATATTTTTTTCGTCCTTGGATAACAATATTTCTCTGTAAGATGATGCAAACATAAACAACTACGATTAGATATTGAAAAGATGCGAAGAGTTTAAGGTGGCTCCTACCTGTTTCTTAGCATTTTCAAGTACTATTTTTTTGGTGGATTATTACTACCAATTTTTATAAGTTAGTACCGTTAAAGTGGTATCAAAGAAATACCCAATCATTGTTGAACATGTTATAAAACTTTTTTTGACATAACAGGTTACCATAGTAACACCATAGCCTGTTAAAAACACCCCCTTATTTTAGCTTTAAGCTACAATAACTCAAAAACGAACTCGGTGACATCCATTTTTTATTTTCGGAAAATGATTAGCATAATATAATAAAACGTTTTGCAAAGTTTAAAAAAATTTGTTGGAGCGGATTCAGAGCCACCTTAAATTTTCAAAACTTTAAAGTGGCTCTGAATCCGCTCCAACAAATTTTAATAACATATAAAGATTGGTAGTAATAATCCACCAAAAAATAGTACTTGAAAATGCTGGAAACCGGTAGGAGCCACCTTAAAATGAAAAAAAAGTTGCGTTTATTGCAAGTTTGTTGCGGTTTTGTGTGGCGAATTAAAGTCCTCAGGAGTATTTTGCGGTCCTGTGTTTGGTTATGACCCTTGACCTAAAGGTATCGAAAATCGCTTACCCTGATGAAAAACGATATGGCATCTCTTTTTCGGCAAGCGCTAGACTCCGAGTGAAACAAAGCGAGTAAAACACCCGTGGGAGCGCGAAAATTGCCTCCGCGTGTACACGCGACTTTTCCACGCGCGTCGCGTCTCCTCTTGAGAGGCAATTTTCGTATTAGCTGGCGTGTTTCGTGCGCTAAAAATAAAAGCTACTCTTAGTCTACGGCAAACGGCCAATGGTAGATTGAAATAATCAAATGACCACGATTTTGCTGGGTTTGCCGTTTCCTTTTCACCGCTCCTATGAGCAAGTGACCGGTTTCGTGTTAACCACAAACGCATATTTATTATTCTTTTCAGAAAATGCAAACGAGAATCTGGCGTCTGCAGTTTCCCGCAAAGTTACAACAGATGCTTTTTCAGTATCTTCCCCACAATGCGAAGAAAAGGGCCGAACGAACAGACATTAACCATAGCCAAACTAGCAGAGAATCGCCGCAAAATAACAAAGTGATTGCAAGTTCGACTTTTTAAAACTGCACTTACAGATAACACTTTCCAAGTGTTAGGGAAGTCAGTTCTTTTAATTTAGTTTAACTTGGCCATTTCTATTTGGAGGGGGTGAGCGACAGCATTAGTTTTATCATTAACCTCCATTTCTGGAATGCAAAAAAACTTCCCGCAAATCACACATGACTACTTACAGTGCTTTCACATCAAGGGGTCGCAAAATAACTGTCGACAGCTCCTTCAAGTCAGTTAACGTGCAATTTGCACGAAGACCTTCGTCGTCTGCTATCTTCTTGCATTCACAATCCTCAGTACAATTATTCACGGCAGCCTCCGTGGAAAAAGATGCTCGAAAAATCACCACTGTGACTAGTAATAGCAACGAATTCGCCATCTGAAAGAAAGAGAAAAGACACGATGGCATCGCACACGATTTAAGTGCACCTAAACCCCAAATTTTTTTTCGCTAAAATAAATCTTTGCACCTGTTTGAAACGCATTACGCCTTTTTAAGCAAATCTCGACTAGTTATTTTGACTTTTCTAGGGTGTTAAAGTTGCAAAATCTGGCCCCACGACCGAGTCAGAAGGGGCTTGGGTCTATTCTCGATTTGACGTCACAAACTGCTTTGCATGCATTTTTACAAAGACTTAATGCGATATAAATCAGTTTGTGACGTCAAATCGAGAATAGACCCGAGCCCCTTCTGACTCGGTCGTGGGGCCAGATTTTGCAACTTTAACACCTAGAAAAGTCAAAATAACTAGTCAAGATTTGCTAAAAAAGGCGCAATGCGTTTCACACAAGTGCAAAGATTTATTTTAGCGAAAAAAATTGTTTGGGTTTAGGTGCACTTTAACGTAGCTTTTTCAAAACTTGTAATATCAAAAATGTACTGCGCTTTCTTGGCCTCATTTACACAGAAATGGCAGTGCAACTCTAAAAAAATTATTTTTCCGATATTAAAAAGAGCAGGAAACAGTTCACTGATAAGCGATCTGATTAATATTGCACTTCGAAACCATTAAACGAAATGATTATTACTGGCCGGCCAGTAGGTAATATGACTTGATATCTTTTGTAAGTTGCTTTTATCACACTTCACCTCAAGATATGAGATCCAAACCTTATTAGAACTCCAATTTGAAGAGGACAAATTAAATGAAAAGGACAGCGAATGAACTGTTGCTAAATACAAACGCAGATAACAAACCGTAGCGATATGAGAAGCAATTTCATTATCCACCACCATAAAATCAATTTACATTTTAAAAAGCGTTTACCGTTTCTTGTCAATCAATGCGCATTTTACTGTCTACAAACAAAGGTCTTTTTGGCGTTTATTCGTGAGGGCATCTCTCTCGCTAATCAGGTGATTTTCACGTTGAGGGGGGGGGGGGGGGGGGGGAGAGGGGAAGGGAGAGGGAAGAGGGAAGAGGGTACAAATTTCCCATTTTCCTAAGCTTTCGATAACAAAGTGCCCCCTTTGTTGACTTACGGAAACGACAGCTGCGGGATGACATTTAAAAATGGTAAAAAATCACTTACCTAGAAGCAAGGATAAAAATTGCAAAGGGGATGGAGCCGTATATGCCACAATTGTATCAAGAGTGTTTTACGATAAAAAGTTTCACCAAATTTGACAAAAATGTAACTATAATCCCGCCTTAAGAGGTGACCTGTGATCAGGCGTTCTCTTTTGCGTTAATTACTTCGCTGTCGATGACAAAAGTTCCCCCTTTGTTGACCCACGGAAACACAGTCGCGGGATGACGTTTAAAAATAGAAATAATTATTTAGGGCCTATCCGCACTAGCAGACAAAATGTCAATTCAACCTCGTTCCCAGGGGACAAATTTTGTCGTAACAAATTTTGTCCTGTCCATGGTATCCGCATTCAAAAGGTCAAAGCCGTGAAATTACTTGTTGCGTGCCTTTTTCTTTTAAATCTCGCTCAGATTGCAGCGTTAGTGGCCTTGTTGACGATTATATACTGTAGAAGACACGTCCAACAGACCCGTACTTTTGGAAGCTTCCAAGACCAAACCAGTCTTGCTTTAAGATCCATTACAATGACCGAAGGATTCCCAAGGATTATTTCAAGAAAACAACCGCAAATGAACCGATGTACCTTCGATTTTTAACAATGAACGTCTTGCGGCCTGTTGTAACACAAGATTGCATGACTGCATTGCTGCAGAAAAGTACTCACGCTTGGTTTTTATAACTGTTATGACAAATGACTGACAAGTTTAATACCATTTTGTTTATTTAAACGATTTTGTCCGGCTTTTACCCCGGGGGGCTACTCCCCTACTACTCAAATGGGCTATATAGGTATGTGCGGTCCCAAAGGGTATGGTTTTTTAGCTGTTTAGGTCTGAAATAGGGTATCGATTTTGACCATTTTGGTCTGAAATAGGGTATCGTTTGTCCACTCTAGTCTTGAATTGGGTATGTTTCTTAGAAGAAGCTACTTTTTCACCATTAGGCCATAAGACCATCAACAAAAGCCCTTCTCTTTTGTCTTTTAATTATAATTGCGCCAACCGTGTACGTGAAATTGGTCAGAAATAGGGTATCGAATTTTTGGTCAGGTCTGAAATAGGGTAGGGAAAATCTCAGATTTTGGTCTGAAATAGGCTAAGGGTTTGAGGAAGCGGGGGGCACACCCCAACACAATTTTTCTGGGAGTACCCCCTCCGGGGGTTTTTACCCGGGACAAATTTTGTCCGCGGTGCGTTTGAAGATTTTTCCGCTTCGGTCGCGACAAACCATCCGCACTTGTAAAGCGTTAGTGATGACAGAAAATTTGTCTAAATAAACAAGTTTTTTGCTAGTGCGGATGGGGCCTTACCAAGAAGCTAGGTTAACAAATGCAAAGGACACGGAGCCGCATACGCGAAAATTGTATTTCTACTTAGGAGGGGGTTGGTAACTTTTCCAGCCAGTCTTTTGTTTTGTTGTTGTTGTTGCTGCTGTTATTTTTTCTGTAAATATTTCCTTCATACTTTTCAATTACTTCTTTTCGTCGTACACGATTATTTTCTTCTTCCTTTAAAACATTTCAGGAACAGAGGTCGCCAAAACAAGATAAAGTAAGGAAAACACTAGAAATGCCGTTTCCCTAGATACTTTGATTAGAAAACACATCAAACGTGTTCGGTTGCTGAACATCTGTAACAAATTTTTGTTTCCGTTAGGATTCATCACCTTGACCGTGCGCAAGCCACAAAGGTTGTTCAGATGTTCTGCCTTTGACAGCTGAAAAAACGTGAATTGATTCAATATCTGTTTTCTTTTTCAGCTACTAAATAACGCAAACTCAAAAACCTGATCAGTTTAGAGCTGAATCAGTGCGCAAGTTCGTGTTCAGCAAATGACAATCAAACCTCTCATTTCTTTTTCCGAGAATCAACAGTTGTATAGCTGGTTTTCTAACGGCGACTGATTTTATCAAAATTCTAAAACCCAAACTACGGACACTACAAGACACCTTTTTCGATATTTATTACACATTGGAGAAACAAATTTTCTACGACTCTAGACTGAAACGGAGGCTATTGGAACAACACCTGGGGGTGTACTCCCTTATATGGGCTATATAAGTATGTGCGGCCCCAAAGGGTATGGTTTTTAAGCCGTTTTGGTCTGAAATAGGGTATCGATTTTAACCATTTGGTCTGAAATAGGGTATGGTTTGTGCACTTTATTCCTGAATTGAGTATCTTTTCTAGAAGAAGCTACTTCTTCATCATTAGGAGATAAGACCATTAACAAAAGAGTCACAAAAACCCTTCTCAAATTATGTTTACGCCAACCGTGTAAGTGAAATAGGTCTGAAATAGGGTATCGAATTTTTGGTCAGGTCTGAAATAGGGTAGGGAAAATCGCAGATTTTGGTCTCAAATAGGGTAAGGGTTTCAGGAAGCGGGCCGCACACCCCCACCCAATTTTCCTGGGAGTACCCCCCCGGGGAACAACAGTCACCGAAGTGCTGTCATACAACGTGATTCTAACGACCGAGCCTGACTTTGTGGATGAAATGTTAAAGTGCGCCATTCTTTATCATTTTGTTCATGGTCAAACCATTCAAATGAAAGTTCGTTACTGGTCGATCAAAAATGATCGATCTAAAATGCAAGGGGAGAACTTGATTGGTCCGACGTTTCAGTTCAAGTTGGCACCATTTCAGTTAGCCGTTTTGAAGAACTGACATTTGACCATTATTTTTAGTTTGTCATGGGTAAACAGGTCTTTTTTTCTTTCCAGATTTTTACTAAAGCCCATATAGTGAATTCAACTGTGTTGATTCTTTCCCCATTCTCAACGAAGTCCAGAGTCCGAGCAACGTTAGCCTCCTACGCAGACGTCTTTTGGCTCGCACGTAATCTTTCCTCGCCAGTTGGGGAAGAAAGATTGCGTGACGAGCCAAAAGACGTCTGCCTCCTCAACACGTTTAACGATCCACTCGCAGCTAAACCATTGTAGTTGTCATTGTTCCTGTTGTTTTATGACGTGTTTTGATTTAAGTCTCCATCTACGACTGAACTTGCGGAATAGTGAACTTGCGAAATAGTGCTTATCGGCTTAGAGAAAGAATTCCGACGGCACATCTTGAGGATTTTGTAACAGGGCTTATTGGCTTAGAGAAAGAATTCCGATGGGACATCAAGACGATTTTCCTTCATTCGTAGCGTTTTTATTTGGGAAGATTTCAACTGAACACTACATGAAACTACACTTCGATTAAAACTTTAAAAATAAATTAATGACTAACAATGACGAGACGGCCACGGGTAAAACGAGAAATATTAAAGAGCGCGTTTCAGCAGGACATTCTATATAAAGATAGCATTTACAACATGCATATATTTATGATAATCTTTCCACTTCCTGGTTCCTTTAAAAAGATCTTGAATTTAAAATGAGTTTAATAATGCGGCCTACGCAACTTTCTTACGACTCACAATTTTCTCAATATTTGATTTTTACTGAAAAAGTTTAAAAAACAATTAACGACCAACTCTGACGGCCGTGAATTAGCCTCCGATCTACACAGACCTTTTGGCTAGTCACGTGATGAGCCAAAAGAAGGTCTGCGTGGGAGGCTAGACGGTAACCTCTGACAAGAAACGGAAAATGATTTAAGACCGCGTTTCAGCAGGAAATACATCATAAGAGAAATTTTAAGGACGTGTTGATGAAAAATTTACCTCTTCCTGGTTTTCCTCTAGAATGACATTGAAGCAATCGGCGTACGAATTTATGGCAGCCGGGCAAGTGTTTTAAATCGTTGCTGATCAAAGATCAGCCTGGGTGATTATACAGGAAATATGCTCTAGTTTCCCTGAAAAAGGACATCTAGAGGTTTTGATTCGGATGGTCAATGATTTCAGGATTTAATCGATGGACTCAAACCGGCACAAACCGAATCATCAGATGGCTAGTTTACTATCGACAGAAATGTAAGAAAAGGTGGTCAAAACTGAATCCCCCTTTCTCCGCATCCCCCCAAAACTGGAAGATTACCAAAAGTATTCTCTCCTCAGCGAGCTCTGTCTTATTTGTGGTGTTTGTTCCAAATAATCTCGTGTCGACGAGACGTTTTGAAAATCTTGACCTGAGGTTAGCATTTGGCGCATCGGATCCAAATACTGTTGATCCTGACTATTACTGATATCCGTACAATTAGTTACGATTTCTGTACTTCTGTCACCATTCTCAAGGATACATTTCGCATGTCCTTGTAGCCTGCGTAGCAGGCGTAGAAAAGGGAGGGGGAGGGAGGACTCAGAGGGAGGGAAAAGGGAGAGGGGACTGGGGAGAGGAGAGAAGGAACGCCTGCTCTTTTGTTCATTTCTGCGGCCGCGCGCTGGCGGCCGCAAAATTCCGATTGGCTGAGAGGCAATGAGTAACTTATAAATGTAAGTTTCACAGTTTCAACAAAAATAACCATGATGGCGGCGGGCCGCAAACGTGCTTTAAGAGATTTAAATCTCTTCAGTATGAGAAACATTATTTAGAAACAAGAACAAGAATCAGTCATAAAGGCCTTTTAACCGGCAGAGATGTCCTGACTGTTTTATCCACTGGATACGGGAAGAGTTTGATTTACCAAATGTTTGTATGTGCGAAGAGCTACCACCGGCTCTGGTAAAAGTGACAAAATTAGTTATTTGTCTATATACGTTAATAACTATTTGGCTTCGTAAATAACTCAGAGGCACCCAACGACAATTTTCGGTAGATATCTGTTCGGTAGAGGGTAATTGGCCTCGTGCTTTCGGCGTCGATTAAAGAGTGCACTCGGATTTTCGTAACTAAAACGTGGCATAAAAGATTCGCAATTGGGAAATCATAGCCCATGGGGATTTCGAAAAGGTCGTAATTGCTTTTTTTGGGAGTCAAAAACGTCAAATAGCATTTTCGGAAAGAAAATAGTTGCCTAGAAAGTTCGTGGAAAGTGTTTTTTCAGCTTGCATTTTCTCAAAGGAAGATTTTATTCCCTAACATTTTTGGGCAATGAAAATTTCAGCTAGGGAATCCGAACAGATGAACTTCTTCTAGATTATGAAAACATTACTTTAAACAGACTCAAACACCAAAAGGTACTTAAAAATGCCTTTCTACAGCGGCTGCCTTTGGTTGATTTGACTCGTTGGGTGCCCCTGATAACTCGTATATAGTGACCAAGGGAATCCCAAATTTGGCCGTTATCTAAACGCCGGCAACGAACTAATTATTAAATGCAGCGATTTTCGTCATTTCTCAGTCGACTAAAAAGTATAAGCGAAGACCAACTGCAGATGAAACCTTTGAACTACGCTGCTAATGGCAATCATGAAATTCGCAGATGCGAATACAAAATTCTGTATGCAACTGCAGAAAAAGTTAAAGAGAAGCCCTTCCGAGAAATGTTGATCGACTCCACCTGTAATTTACATTGAAAAAGTCTCGGCTACTGTAGCGGATGAGTTGCCAGTTGATTCTGAAAGGTCATCGATGTTACAAAGCATTGTCACTTTCATCTCTGTTTTCGATCTCCGCGACAGCATTCTCCACACAAAACTGCAGAAACTTCTTTGAAATTCCCCGCTCCGCTGAATCTTTTATCTGCTTCTCTTACGCCTTTTTTCTTGTTTTTGTTCAGTGTTTACATGTTATCGTCGTTGGAAGTTGATGTTTGCTGCTACATTCTTGCGCATCGATTCTTCCACGGTCTCACAGTTCGTTGCCGAAAACGCCGAAATAGCGGACGATGGCATTACTGGAAGGTACAGTTGTCATAATAAAACAGTAGAATTCCGCGGCACTTCTTATTTTAGGGCCACAACTTCTTCAAACGCAGTTACGACGGTTTGCGATCAATGCCAGAATGGCAACAGCGCTCTTTGCGACCGCCGAACGATGCCCTTGAACCGGATAAATTCTCAAATGCCAAACCACAGAATCTACAACGATCGATTCATTCGCTGCCCTTCTTTTTCTCCCCCATTTGTTTCGAACTTTTCGTAGGAGTTCACGCTAAATCATGGTTGTCCCGAGGTGAGATTTTTTTTTACTTCTCTGGCACTCGATAAATATTCACCATTTCACGCTTCCCGCAAGCGAAACCTCCTGCGCAACGAAGGCTCGCCTTACGTCGTCTGATTGGTAAACGCATTGACAGTTAATTGACAGTAGACGTAATCGAATCGGTGGGCGGAATGCAAAACCCTGGGTTCTTAGAGCAGGCGTTCCCTCTCTCCTCTCCCCAGTTCCCTCTCCCTCCCTCCCCCTCCCCACCCCCTTTCTACGCCTGCCACGTGTCAAGCTCCTCTCTGTTTGCCAAGACATGTGACTTGGTTTCGTAACACTTTTCACGT
>JAEMWC010001501.1:82500-87500 GCA_016490735.1 Pachyseris speciosa
AACAACTCACAACAACAAGAATGATGCCTGTTGTTATGTATCGGAAAACGTCGATTGACCTTGTGTCTTTGAAGTCTGAACGACTAATATGTTGAGAGAAGTGTCTATACCAATGCAACAGTTCAACAGCGAGAAGAATACTTTTAACACGACCAAACTGACCTCCATATGTTTTGAATTAGACTGCCGTGTTTCCCCGTGGCGGCTCCATACTAATATAATTTTGAGTGGTACGTTTTGTTGAATAACTCAAATACGGGATATCATACACCCCTGAGACTTTAACAGGTAGTTTCACAGGTAGTTTATTTACCAATTTTCCACAATATCTCAAATTCTGGACATTAGTTTTTGAATGATAAGCGATTTTAGTTTTTACTTGCGTGACCCGAAATGTTTCAAATGACGTATTTGTAAGCAGATTATTTTTCTCGACACATTTCACCGAGGCTCCATTAACGTCTATGCGAACAAATCCTACATCGTTTGATAAGCGCTTCCTTTCTCAAACACTTAGCAGAAATATTCATCGAAGCGAAAACAAGTGTGCTTAGTTTTTTTGCAATAAATAACCTATTTTTACCTTATTAGCTATGCTGGACCTCAGTGGTCTAGAGGTCATTGTTACTGCAAGGGCCGATACAACGTAGAATGGTTTTAAGTTTGTGTACTATATTTCGGCTGGCCAAACCAGCCTTCTTCAGGTACAATGAGAATTTACATTGGAAGGGGTGTTTATGTAGTTACATACCGGAAACACGTAAAACTAAAATGATTGACAGTGTAAAATAAAATACCAAAAAAGGGGTCTAAAAAAGATAAACTTATGAGAAAAATTAACTAATATGTTTCTTCGCGGATGTTAAGACCTTCAGGATCAATTGTTCTGCCTTTTGAAATTAAAAAAGTTTCGCTGGCCTTACGGTCTCTGTTATAAGATATTTTCTCAATGGGATTAATTGCATGTCATAAGCATGTCATAAGTCTCTGCTTGCCAACCGGCGTGCCAAAAGGACCACTCCCATCCGCCGGGGCTGTATCATTAACCACAATCTTATCGATAATCGCCTTAACCCACAGGTCAATACTAATACTAATAACATACCACCTAATCTTGCTGATAACGTCTCCAACTCAGCTCATTCTCCCACTGTCACCCCCACACGTACACGCTCTCGTCGCAAAGCTAAACCTGTCCCTCAACAGATAATTCTTCAATCATTAATCTCTCCAGCTGTTCTCTATCTACTGACAAGGAATCTGTTCTTTCACGTGGACTCACATTTTGCCCCACACCACGACACAAACTGGTCGGAAATTTCAGCTGACATTTACGACTTTTCACGACGTATGCGACTAACCGAGTATTTTTTTCGACGATAACACTAACACACCCAACGACAACGAAGACCACAATCCCTTCCAAAACAAAAGTACTTGGAATCCCCCCAACGACAGAGAACAAGCCCTAACACTTTTTTTAGACGCTGTTCAACTTGACATAACCACCTCTAAACCTAAACCTATTCGTGACAACCTCACAGAAACAGAACGCCAAGCCATACACCAACTCAAACAACGACAAGACATAATTATAAAACCCGCCGACAAAGGTTCTGGTTCTGTTGTTATGGACAAAACTTGGTACATCGACGAATGCAACAGACAACTTAATGACACCAAATTTTACCAACACTTAAACGAAGACATCACTGCCGACATACAAAAACGTGTTTATGTTAACAGAATGCATCATGACAAACTTATCGACGACAAAACCAAACAATACCTTACACAGACTGACGTAAAACCAGGACGTTTTTACATTCTTCCTAAAGTACATAAAACATAAAACATAAAACCCGGCAATCCAGGACGCCCCCGGCCTATTGTTTTATCTAATAGCCATCCTACTGAACGTATATCCCAGTTCGTTGACTACTACCTTCAACCTTTAGTTCATAAACTACCATCCTTTGTTAAGATACTAACGATTTCCTTAACAAATTACTTACCATCGGTAATTTACCCGCTAACTCACTATTAGTTACACTTGATGTTTCATCATTATACACTAATATTCCAATTAATGAAGGTATTAATGCCTGTGATCACTTTCTACGTACTTCCCCTCACAATACCATTCCCACCGGCACACTTTGTGACCTCATTCGCATGATTCTCACCATGAATAACTTTTCTTTTAATGATAACCACTACCTTCAAGTCCAAGGCACAGCCATGGGTACTGAAATGGCTCCTTCTTTTGCTAACCTTTACGTCTTGGGTATTTCGAGGCCAACGCTTTGGAAAATGCCCCTTTTCAACCCCACACGTGGCTGCGATATATCGATGATATTTTTATGATCTGGACTGAAGGTCTGGATAACTTAAAAATTTTCATCGATTATCTTAAGGTGGCTGGTACTAGTTTTCAGCTTTTACACGACATAAACTTTGAGAGAAAAGAACGCAAAGGCAAACCGAGGCAGCAAGATTAAATTATACATTTAGTTGTTAACCAAAACAAACTATGATTACATCATCAGCTGTTACCATGGAAACGGTACGTGAGGGTTATTCAGAGCTGCATTTAATTTCTGGTACTTATAACTTGAAAACTAACTCGGTGACCCCCTATTTTTTTCACGTGATTACTTTTGACATTTGAAAAGGAAACTGCAAAATGCATTTTCGCGCATTTCAAAATCTGGATTCTAAGAGATCGACATTTGCTCATGCGCTTTGCTGACTGCCGCTAGCCATTACGCGTACACGCGCGGGCACCTACCGTAGCTCTGTTTTCAGTCCACGCACCGAGTTGATTTCAGTACGGTGGATTTTAATAGTCCACAGTTGTTGTTTTTTACTGTTTGGCCAAACGTTTGGGCTCACTTAAAAGAACTTTTCCACAACTTGTGGCATGACTAAGCATATTTATGTTAAATTACACCAAGCGAAAGCGTGGAATTGACTAAATTGCTCAGAGAACACAAGTCAACTCACAGGCTTCCCAAGCTCAAAATTCGACTCTGCATCCGTCCTGTATGGGACAGCTTGTTTATATAGAGAATTGTATGGGAAAGTCACCGATCGTAAAAGAATTGTGTAAATAACTATCTAATTAGAAATAAAGTTTTCCTACCTCAAATGTGTCACGTACTTGTTTGAAGCCATTCTGACGCCGTTTAGTCAAGTTATTCGAAATCGTTGTCTCGTCTTCTAAAAGAAGGAGAAGGCAGACCACTCCATCGATCGCATCAATCGCTGGCCAGACGTCACTCCACACATCGCTCTCTCCTCAAAAGGAAAAGTCCCAAATCGCAAGAAAACCAACAGTCCCATAAAGCCCAATAAATTTCACTCCACATACGTGTGCTTCGGCGCTCGAAAGACTCGTGAAGAACGAAAAATTTGGGTTAAAGTTCGCTTCTTCGGCTTTCCTGATATGCTTGTGACCAACCCCGAGCCAACGGCCGCTACGCAAGGTCAACTCTGATTGGTCCATTTGAATCAAGTCACGCTGTTGACTGTTGTCAGCGCGTGACTTGGTTCAAATGGACCAATTAGACATGACAGTTAATTATGGACAATTTGTTTTTCCCGTTCTCAAATCTCGCGCGTGTAAAGTGTGACGCGCGCGATAGTGGCCAGACTCTCCACGCGAGTAGAACTGTTACCAGCCACCTTAACAACGTTCACCCTACCATAAAATTCACCAGCTCAAACTCTTTTACTAACGTACCTTTCCTTGACATTAATGTGTCATTAATTAACGACGGTCATATCTGTACCGACCTCTATACTAAACCTACAGACAAGCACCAACACTTACTCTATTCTTCTTGCCATCCCATGCATACTAAAAAAAGCCATTCCTTTCAGTCTCACACTCCTTTTACGACGTATTTGTTCTACCGACGAAACGTTTAATACTCGCGCGGCTCAACTTACTACATATATCTTCTCAAACGTGGTTACAGCCGCAATTTCATCACTAAACAAATACAACGTGCCGCCGACGTCCCCCTCAGACTCACTTTACAAACCAAAGACGTCAACAAACCGAAACGTATACCTTTTATAACGACTTTTAATCCATCAATTCCTCACATCTCTAGCATCATCAAAAAACATTACAATTTACTGCTATCTTCTAACCGCTGCAAAAACATTTTTCAGCATTTGCCTGTTGTTGCCTTCAGACGTTCCCCTAATCTCCGTGACTTACTAGTCACAGCTAAACTTTCTTCTAATTCTACTAATTCACACCCACAACTCCCTTCCGGTTGTTTCCGTTGCGGTAAAAATTGCGCTACTTGTCCCTACATTTCAGATGGACTCACAAGCTATACTTTCTCTTCTACAGGTGAAACGCGCCATATTAAATCTAACCTGACCTGTGACGCTAAAAACCTCATTTACATGATTCAATGCAACCGCTGCAATTTACAATACACAGGAGAGACTAAACGACGTTTAAAAGACCGATTTAATGAACACCGCCGTACCATAGAAACCCTAACACCAAATCTAAACCTACCACAGTCGCGGATCATTTCCTCTCCTTTCCTAACAACACTGCTTATGACATGCAATTAATCCCCATTGAGAAAATATTTTCTAACAGAGACTCAATCCGTAAGGCCAGCGAAGCTTTTTTAATTTCAAAAAGCAGAACAATTGATCCTGAAGGTCTTAACATCCGCGAAGAAACATATTAGTCAATTTTTTCTTATAAGTTTATCTTTTTTAGACCTTTTTTCTAGTGTTTTATTTTACACTGTCAATCATTTTAGTTTTACGTGTTTCCGGTATGTAACTACATAAACACCCCTTCCAATGTAAATTCTCATTGTACCTGAAGAAGGCTGGTTTGGCCAGCCGAAATATAGTACACAAAACTTAAAACCATTCTACGTTGTATCGGCCCTTGCTTTTATACTCTCTGTTGATTTTATTACGCCGATCAGATCACCAGTTTCATCGAACGTATAACT
>JAEMWC010001501.1:102500-110000 GCA_016490735.1 Pachyseris speciosa
TGCTGGCAAAACATTGCACCGATTGGTATGCCGTTGACATATCGATTTGTTTACATCTGAGTCAGTGACAAATTTGCATAAGCTGCCCCCTAACAATACTCGTTCCTACGCTTCGAGTATCCACGACTAAAAAACGAGAGTGCTAAATAAAAACTTTAATCCCGTTTTCTGATACTTTATTCACTAAAAGGACAGTGTTTTACACTGAGTCTCACCGATAATAGCAGTCCCGAAAAATCTGACCTTCCTCCGTAAATCTCAGCGCCCAAAGTAAGCTCCAACTTTAAACAGAACTTTAATATATCAGTGGCGCTAAAGAGTGATTAACATATTTCGATTCTATCAGTGTAGTGTTTTAGACTGTTTTACAAGACAGTGTTTTCGAACCGTTTAGTTGTTTTCTGTGGGACCTAAGCGTAATGCAAACCTATCACAACAAATGTCAAATAAAAACTATGGCTTTTCGTTCACTTCCTTTTCTTCATTTAGGCCAAGGAGGGTTAAGAATCTGTAGGAAAAAAGCAATACTTTCTAAAAACCACGCGATGTGATTGAAAGCTTCCTAATTAACAATTACATTATGAGCTCGAGATTTCTATCGCGTGATAGCCCAGCGATCACGCACTATCACGCATAAAAATCGAAACTGAAAAATCTAATTGTTTTAGTATAAATTTACTAGTTCAGAACTAAACAAGTAAATTATCTAAGTCCTCCTTCGAAAACGCGAGGAAGCAGCCGCCATTTTTTTTGACAGCCGCCGCTCACTACCTACAAAAGAATCATTTTAGAACCCTAGTAGGTTTATACTAATAAAAGATTATTAAAAGAAGATATTTTTTAGGAAGCACAACTGGCTGATTTGTTGAAACTTGGCTGTAACACTGGCGAGCAAAACTACTCCGATAGAAAGGGAAGGAGTAACGTTTCACCGCGGTACGTCATACACCACCGATCGAGACATTTTCACTTCGGTTCAGTTTTCGGTTAAAACTTCCGAATATGCTTCGGTACGGATCAATAATTACGAATGCCAAGACTGAAAACTAAGGTGATTTTCTTCACCCAACTTACTTGCTTATCTTCTCATCTAACCAGTCTTTGTGCTTCAGTCCATTAAGCCAAGAAGGCGGTAAGGCACTGGCGCCAAGTCTACAGCCCAACAGGGCTCCAGCTACTGCACCATTAGTGTCAGCATCCCCACCCTGAGAACAAAATACAACCAAAGGTTCAAGCTGAACTCCAGACGTTTCGCCCTGAGTGAAGCTAATTCGCCTACGCTTAAAAGAATATCTAGTTGACAAGGAAATGGAAACCGATTTTGCAGGCTATAAACAGCTGCAGTATGGAATACTTCAATTTACGCTTTCAAATCAAGATGAGGGTGAGTGAACTCTCTTGAGTTTGTAGTGTGGGCGATCAGAAGCAAATCTCGTGCATCCCACTAGATGGAACATTTTCATCAATTATTTCAGTCAGAATGGAACTACCTAGTCTTCGTTTATAAGTAGCCTGCATACAGGCTCTTCATTTGGGCAATTCAGAGAAGTTGGCGCTCGGTCAAACATGCTACGGGCTTCGGTCCCTTAAGGCCCGTTTAAACGGTTTCAACACTGATTTGCTTCAACATGCGCTCAACGTTGAACCGTCGGTTGCGTTTGAACAGGTCGTCAACATTGTTGAAAGCGTAAAAAGTGTTGAAAGCTTGTTGAAACTTTCATTCAACTTTCATTCGGTTTAAAACTTTCATTCAACATCGATTCAACTTGTCCTTTGCTCTCGACAATGTTGAATGGTGTTGAAGCCGTTTGAACACTCCATTCAACAATTGTGGAACACACGCACGCTCACATCAGCCCGTAAAAATCTCGATGCGAGAGTTTGGTTTCTAGTTCTTAGTACGTCGCAATCAAATTTCTCAAAATGTTGGTCCTTTGTTGGTGCAATGTTCTTGGAACCGTTTGAACGGTCTCAGCGCAATTATGTTTTTACGTTCAACTTTGGCCCAACATTTGTTCAACTTATGTTGAACGAATGTTGGTCAATACTGAAACCGTTTAAACGGGCCTTTATGATGCTGACAACGCGAAAATGTAGCCGAATGATAAAGATCTACAACTACCTATGTACGACTTAAATAAACGAATCCATTCCGTTTACCTCATAAGCTATGACCTCCAAGGAAGCTCGAAAGTCCTTTTGTGTCAGCGACCAAAACCCCGATCCCATGCACTTGTACGTGTAACCTATTTCACCACTTCCATCCAGCTTTAGATCAGCCAAGGTATCTGCATACATGTATTTCTTTAGTTCTTCCTGTGAAGAGAGATTTACATCCTAAAATTTTGCGGCCTTTTATTCTGTAGGATATTTTTTTTCTGTGGGAAATTAATTTTGGGGATCGAGAGCAAAAATTAAAACCACCCATCCAGCCTCAAACCAAGCCCCCGCTTAGATGTATGATTAGGCCTATCCAGATAGTAAATTGCGGAACATTTACTCCTAAAAAGTGCCTAAAAGTTACTAGAAGGTTGCTCATTAAGTCAGATAAAAACATGTGTCACCAACATCTTAAAAGTTGCTCTCAAAATTAAGTGTTTCTTAGCACAGATATTGAATGGGTGTCTGCCATTTATTGTATAAATGAAAAATTCAGACTACCCGTTACTTCAAATTGCACCGTGCACGCGGACTATATATAGAATACAAACGCCTGATCTCTCACTCTCTTCTCCTGAAGATCACAACCTGGCAACCGCCATTATTCCTGCGAAAGGATGCTGCTTATCATTTTAAAGTTCCAATTCAACCACGATTTCAGTTTATTAGTTGAAAAAGTCGATCAAACAAACGAAGAAAAAGACACAGAAAGGACAAGCAAACAAAAATGGTTGGTTCCAATACCACACACCCTACTGAAAGGCAGCAGCAACTCGTAAAACCAATCACTTATAAACACGACACATGGGAGAACAAAACTGCGAAGAATTACCACCGGTGCTGCTTCACTTGCATAATTAAATGCCGCGTCAATAACAGCCTCGACATCGTAATCTCCATCTTCATTTATATGCTTTCCTTGCAACATCAACGCAATTGCTGTTGTCACGGCAACACATGATGCAACGCATCTTGGGTCTGCGTGCGTGACTTGGCAGGCTTCTTTGGTGTTAGCAATCACTGCTTCAGTGTTACCGAAGTCATGGACCCCAAGTATGGAAGTGCGCATGACACCTCCATTTGGAGCGATCACCTGACCAGATGATTCCCAGATCTGACTTGCGGCCTGTAGTAACAATGGTAACACAATCAACAAAATGTGGTTTATAAAATTCACAAAGGAAGTACGAAAAAAAAATTTACCAAAGCTGCGCTGTATAAGCTACGTATTATTACCAGTGTTCCTGCAATCAGCGAAAAATGCCTCAAGTGGGTGCTTTCTATTATTTCTTCCCTTAGGTTCTCTGCATCTTGGGAATGCTTTATGTCAGTGTTATATCTTGCCCTTAAATGTACTCCCGTCGGACCCGTCTGACCTTTTTAGCATCCTGTATAGTGTCTTCACTAAAAGGATTAATAAATATGTATGTATGTAATGCCCGACACACTAGGGTTTCCCGAGTATGATATTCCTGATAGAAAATTTATTTGCACTGCTTATGTCTATGCGAAAAAATCAGATCTTAAAATTAATCCCCTACAACTCAGTCAATAAGTACATGAAATGCACATACATGATGTGGATTCACTAGGAATTGAGGGTGGCGGAGAACACGGTGTGTAGTACGACCGATGCCCATTCCTCCACCATCACCTAGCTCTGCAAAACCCTCCTTGGACCATGTCTTCATCTTTTGCGCAAAACCTAAGCGAACCATCTGTGAATTAAAATGTGAGGTTTATGGGATTTGGCTCAAAGTGAGAAAGGATGGAGCCTCTTATAGTTAACTAGTTTGTCTGAGTTTTTGTCATTTTTACCCATATACCACAAGAGTTGCATATCCATCCCTTAATTGTTATCAGGTCGGTTTCCTAAGCCCAATAGTAACTAATCATGCTGATCAAGCAAAGTAAGCTGAAACAGTTGTGCAGTTCAAGGAATAAATTGCCATGTGACCACAGCAGCAGCACGTTATATGCTCAAGAATGTCTATAATCCTGGAGGTTATAATTAAAATGAGCTTTAAAAGCTGATTTTCAATTAGTTTTTGATATCTTGTGACTCAGCGCGATGGGTGGGAAAAGGGGGATTGCAAGGGAAGAGACATAATGATTAGCTTACTAGTAGTGGCAGTGGCATCCAGTGGAATAAATCAGTGTTATCTAGTGTTAAATCAAGGGTCAGTGATAGTGTTATTGGTAGTGTTAGTGGTAGTGGTAGTGGCAGTGCCAGTGGCAGTGGTAGTGGTAGTGGTAGTGGTAGTGGTAGTGGTAGTGGTAGTGGTAGTGGTAGTGGCAGTTGTAGTGGCAGATGGCAGTGGCATAAATCAGTGTTATCTAGTGTTAAATCAAGGGTCAGTGGTAGTGTTATTGAAAGTGTTAGTGGTAGTGGTAGTGGCAATGGCAGTGGCAGTGGCAGTGGTAGTGGTTAGTGGTAGTGGTAGTGGTAGTGAGGTAGTTGGTAGTAGCACAGTGGTAAGTGACAGTGGTAGTGGTGGCAGTGGTAGTGGTAATGGCAGGGGTAGTTGGCAGTGGTAGTGGTAGTGGCAGTGGCAGTGGCTTGGAGTGGTTGTGGCAGTTGGCAGTGGCAGTGGTAGTGGCAGTGGTTTGTTGCAGTGACAGTGGTAGTGGTGGTGAAGTGGTTGTGTAATGAGACTGGTAGTTGCAGTGCAGTGGCAATGGCAGTGTAGTGGTTAGTGACAGTGGTAGTGGGGGCAGTGGTAGTGGGTAGTGGCAGGAGTAGTGGCAGTGGTAGTGGCAGAAGGAGTGGGTAGTGGCAGGGGTAGTGGCAGTGGTATTGGCAGTGGCATAGGTAGTGGCAGTGGTACTGGCAGTGGTAGTGGTAGTGGCAGTGGCAGTGACAGTGGTAGTGGTTGTGGTAGTGGTAGTGGCAGTGGTAGTGGCATTGGTAGTGGTAGTGGCAGTGGTGGTGGCAGTGGTAGTGGTAATGAGACTGGTAGTTGCAGTGGCAGTGGCAATGGCAGTGTTAGTGGTTGTGACAGTGGTAATGGTGGCAGTGGTAGTGACAGTGGTAGTGTTAATGGTAGTGGCAGTGGTAGTGGCAGTGGTGGTGGCAGTGGTAGTGGTAACAAGACTGGTATTTCCAGTGGCAGTGGCAATGGCAGTGGTAGTGGTAATGGTAGTGGCAGTGGTAGTGGCAGTGGTGGTGGCAGTGGTAGTGGTAATGAGACTGGTAGTTGCAGTGGCAGTGGCAATGGCAGTGGTAGTGGTTGTGACAGTGGTAGTGGTGGCAGTGGTAGTGGCAGGGTAGTGGCAGTGGTAGTGACAGTGGTAGTGGCAGGGGTAGTGGCTGTGGCAGGGGCAGTGACAGTGGTAGTGGCAGTGGTAATGGTAGTGGCAGGGGTAGTGGCAGTGGTAGTGATAGTGGTCATGGTGGAGGTTGTGGCAGTGGCAGTGGTAGTGGCAGGGGTAGTGGCAGTGGCAGGCGCAGTGACAGTGGTAGTGGCAGTAGTAGTGGTAGTGGCAGTGGTAGTGGCAGCAGTGGCAGTGGCAGTGGCAGTGGTAGTTCCAGTGGCAGATGGCAGTGGCATAAATCAGTGTTATCTAGTGTTAAATCAAGGGTCAGTGGTACTGTCATTGAAAGTGTTAGTGGTAGTGGTAGTGGCAATAGTAGTGGCAGTGGCACTTGTAGTGACAGTGGTAGTGGTGGCAGTGGTAGTGGTAGTGGCAGGGGAGGTGGCAGATGTAGTGTTTGTAGTGCAGTGGTAGTGAGAGTGGTAGTGGCAGGGGTAGTGGCAGTGGCAGGGGCAGTGACAGTGGTAGTGGCATTAGTAGTGGCAGTGGCAGTGGCAGTGGTAGTGGCAGGCAGTGGCAGTGGCAGATGGCAGTGGCATAAATCAGTGTTATCTAGTGTTAAACTAAGGGTCAGTGGTACTGTAATTGAAAGTGTTAGTGGTAATGGCAGTGGCAGTGGTAGTGGCAGTGGTAGTGGTAGTGGCAGTGGCAGTGGAAGTGGCAGTTGTAGTGGCAGGGGTAGTGGCTGTGGCAGGGGCAGTGACAGTGGTAGTGGCAGTGGTAGTGGTAGTGGCAGGGGTAGTGGCAGTGGTTGTGGCAGTGGTCATGGAGGTTGTGGCAGGGGTAGTGGCAGTGGTAGTGGCAGTGGTAGTGGCAGTGGCAGTGGTAGTGGTAGTGATAATGGCAGTGGTAGTGGTAGTGGCTATGGCAGTGACAGTGGTAGTGGTAGTGGTAGTGGCAGTGGTAGTGGTAGTGGTTGTGGTATTGGTAGTGGCAGTGGTAGTGGCATTGGTAGTGGTAGTGGCAATGGCAATGGCAGTGACAGTGACAGTGGTAGTGGTAGTGGTGGAGGTTGTGGCAGTGGCAATGGCAGTGGCAGTGGTAATGGTAGTGGCAGTGGTAGTGGCAGTGGTGGTGGCAGTGGTAGTGGTAATGAGACTGGTAGTTGCAGTGGCAGTGGCAATGGCAGTGGTAGTGGTTGTGACAGTGGTAGTGGTGGCAGTGGTAGTGGCAGGGGTAGTGGCAGTGGTAGTGGCAGGGGTAGTGGCTGTGGCAGGGGCAGTGACAGTGGTAGTGGCAGGGGTAGTGGCAGTGGTAGTGGTCATGGTGGAGGTTGTGGCAGTGGCAGTGGTGGTGGTAGTGGTAGAGGTAGAGGCAGTAGCAGTGGTAGAAGTAGTGGTAGTGGTAGAGGTAAAGGTAGAGGTTGTGGTAGCAGCAATGGTAGTGGCAGTGGCAGTGGCAGCTAGTGGTAGTGGTATTGGTAGTGGTGGTGACAGTGGCAGTGGTACTCGTAGTGGCAGGGAAGTGGTAGTGGTGGCGGCAGTGATAGTTGTAGTGGTAGTGGCAGGGGAAGTGGTAGTGGTAGTGGTTGATAGCAGCAACAGGTGCTTATGTTGTATAAATAGTACATTTAAGGCTCCTTATCAAAGTGTTTTGTAGAGCCGCCATTACACGTTGAAACTTTTAGCTGAAACTTGTGTGCAGTGGCGCTGAGAAACAAGTTTCAGCAAGCGTTGCACCATGTAACATGGTCGGTTTCGTGAAACTTTTTTGGCTTCCGTTGCAAGAAAAGTTTCACGAAAAGAAGAACCGCTTTCTACTTCTGCAACCGTCGCAACGATCGCAATGGTGATAAAAACAATTAGTTTAACCGTGTAACACCACTTCATGAAACTGGTCTCGCTCGGGTTTGTCATGCTACGCTGTGTAAACCATGGATCTAGTTTTGCGGGATTTCGAGACCAGTTTCAACGTTCCTGAACAAGTTTTGACCTTTGATGTTACGTGGTGCAATGCGTGATGAAACTTTCTCATCAACGTTGCACACAAGTTTCAGGTAAAAGTTTCAATGTGTAACTGCGGCTT
>JAEMWC010001501.1:115000-120000 GCA_016490735.1 Pachyseris speciosa
CATAGGCACAAAGAGAGGAGTATGAGGAAACACACATTTGACAATATGATGTAAGTACTGAAAAGGTAACACTGAAACAAGTAATAAATAAATAAATAACATCAACAACAAATCCAAACAATATTGCCAACAGTGCTTTCAATAAGCACCAACGTCTGACAAAAAGCGTTGCCTACTTCGATCAGAGACATCGGCTACTTTTTCCCTAAATTGAAGTAATTAAAGAACGATTCTATGTGTTTTCTTTATTACTGTCACCTACTCTACTCCAACTCGCTTCCTAATTCAAATTTTATTGAAACCCCTGTGCCAAAACCCAAAAATAATTATTATCCAAAAAATAATGAAGATTTCTTTAAAAAATGGAAGACTTCCAAACCAAAAGGCGAAGAAATCGAAGTCTGAAGGTACATGTACCCATAGTGAGGCTCTAATTTCTTGTGCTCTAATCTCATATTATTGCACAACAATCTGGTTGCTATGCATGTATTTATTCTCTTGGTTTTATACAAGTACAAGGTTGGCCAGGAATCTCAAGGAGTCTCAAACAGGAGTAAATTTGAGACCCTCGACAATGAGGCTAACTGTAAATTTTAAACTGTGCATCTCGTCAGATTTGACTTAAAAAATAATTAATATTTTGTCCACCAGTACCACTTCTGTTATACTGAGGCGGTGCTATTTTGTAAGCAATTTTTAAATTTACAGGCTCTTATTATGCGCTGTAGCTAGAGCGCTGGTAAAGCAAGGATGATTGAACAAATTGTTATCTTCCAAGTAGTTCATGTGAAAACTCATGTGGTGAATGGCTAAATGTCTAACTCCAGAGGACTGGAGTCAAGTTAACCTCTCCTTTACAAGTAAAATACAGTACTGGTTCACTAACCGCATGAATTTCCTCTCCCTGAGCTGCTGAACTCGTTGTTTCATCAGCATTTGTGTTTAGCTCATGAGATGGATCTTCTGTCTTGTCAACCTTTCCTTTCTCCTCGGAGGCTGAAGACCTCTCTGAAGGCACTTCCATCGGTAAATCGTTCAACGACGAAAACAAAATGAAGGCGAAACTGTCGCAGAGTTTGCAAATTTAGCTGACATTCGCGAAAAATGGAAAGGCGGAAGTGGGATTACGTTCTCGACGAGTCCTGGGTAATAGTATCCAGACTCCCAGCCAAGTCCCAAATTGTCACGCAACGACGACCGCAACGACCACAAGATCAGGACCGCTCGCGCGTTGTTTTTTAAAAGCCCTATAAAATATACATCAAGCATTATTTTCTTGACAGTCCTCTTTATTCTGCCCTCAGAACAAAACTGCTCTCCCCTGCTGTTTGCATACTTGGTGACAGGTGGACAACCATGTCTGAATCACAATTCATTTCCGCTTTTCTGTTTGGTGCGCCCTTTTTGTCGTTAAAACAGTATAGTGACTTGATTTTTCATGTCCAGTCCTTTATGAGTGAATCAATGGGATTTCAGAGTTTCCATCTGTCGGCTCCTCTTTTCATCTTTTTCACCTTTTGTGTGTGTTGGTGCTTTTTGTATTTGTTTTTCTTCCACCGTTTCTGGCCCAACCTAATTTAATTTCATTTGTTAATAATTGTCATTTTCGAAGTAAGCCCTCTTGATGAGCACTGTAACTCTTAGGCCAAACTTTAGCAGAAAATATGTTTAAATAAATATACAACACTGCAAAACTAATAAAACGTAGAATCTCGAAATACTTCCCTTATTCGACCTTTATTAACGGGTTTGTGCCACCCAACAGGGTATGGTTTAAGGGGTCTTGAATCCTCAAAAATACAATTTCACTTCATAGGTCTAAATAGGTCTACATGTGTGGAACCAGCGACTTTTTTTAAACCTCATTCTGTGATATGACAGTTCTAAAAAAATACTTTCCGAGTGTCAAATAAAATACAAGGCCAGACGGAAAAGGCAGAACACAAGAAAGCGGCAAGATATAAGATAAAGTGTATTTCTTTTATTTGTACACATTGTCTTAAAGGTAGCGAAATGAACGGAATTTGTCTTGAACTGAAACAGGGTCAAGGTATTTGTCCCTACAACCTGTCGCCTAGTGTGTGCCGACCTTTATAATTCCACCCAACTCAAATTTCGGTGGCTAAGTTCCCGTAACCTCCTTCGCAGCAGCTGATTGTAACGGTCCTATTCTCCCTCCTGATTGGATACTCCGACACAATGGCAATGGAATGTTCGGCTCGGTTCAGCAGACGTTGGCGGGGAGGGAGAATAGGACCGACACAAACAACGGCTCGAACGAGTGAGAAGAAGGCAACGAACATAGCAATCTTATAGGAATTTTAACCGATCGAAGTGTAAAGATGCTTGAAATTAATCTTCTGTACAACTGAAGATTACTCGTAGTTAGGTTCGTGAAATAGTTCCTTGATAATGATCAATAAGCTAGAGGAAATCCCATGTATAAATAGTTATCCTTTCCTATCCTAATGCTAACATAAGAAACACGCACGACTGGAAGAGTAACGGGGTGGGTGGGGGTGGGGGTGGGGGTGCGGGGTAGAGATGGAGAAAGGGGGATGGAAAGGCGAAGGAAAGAAGATGCTCTGTAGCCATGAACGTCCAGCCAGGCTTTTACGCTCTGCATGATCACGACGCAAAGAATATCACGTCTGGGTAGTGAAAAGTGGATATCTGTTCGTTTAAAAAATAACTTACAATCAAACTGAAGCAATCGTCACTTCGGCACTCACCATTTGTTGGTATAGGTATTATTATAAAAAAAAAGGAGTTAGTTCAGCCCGCATAGCAGGAATTCGAAATTAATATCGACAAATTTGCGGTATATGCTCGACTTCTTCCAATGCAATAGGGAAACTGGCACAGTATATTCCTTGATACTTGTACAATTAATGGA
Organism: Pachyseris speciosa; assembly: GCA_016490735.1. Lineage (NCBI taxonomy): Eukaryota > Metazoa > Cnidaria > Anthozoa > Scleractinia > Pachyseridae > Pachyseris > Pachyseris speciosa. Next base: position 117,897 of record JAEMWC010001501.1, read on the forward strand.
CTCCTCTAAAACATTTTGTGGCTTCTTTGTGGAAAACAGCTGAAATGAAATTGCACAAAGCTGTAGCCGTTTAGTTTGACGTTTGTTTATATTCTAGATTCCTTTCACAAGCGACAGCTACTGCTGACCAGTACTTTCCATTGCATAAGCCTAGGACAACTTGATTGGCAAATTCTACCTGATAACACCTCAGTCCTTCTCCCTTAAAAGAATACACAAGCGTTAAATTCGCGGCGTTGTCCTCTAACTTCGGGCCGCTTTTTGGCAACGGAGGTGGGGTAGAGTTTAAAGTGGAGCTGCGTTGTTTTGAAGGTGTCGTTGCCAAGGTTGAATTACGTTTCCTCATAGTAGTGGCTTGATGCGAATACGTATTGGACAAAGAGCCAGCCCTTGGCTTCCTCAAGCAAATTTTATTTACTCAAGCAGTTTAAGGTGATTCCTCTCAATTGCATGGCGCATCCTTACTACGCATAATTTATGGCGTCATTTAGCGCGCGCTCGTGCGCGCGTACACTAGCAACATTGCGAATTTGCCTTGACATTGAGCTTTTTCAGTTGAAATTTTCCCTTTGTCGTCGTATTGTAAAGAAACGAGCACGGTGACCCCCTTTTTTATTGGTGTAATGTACTTGTAATAGGCACACGAAAAACATATTTAAAGGAGAAAAAAAGTTTAATAGTACAAGTTGGATTATTTATATATAAATGGGGTGAAACTCTGCGTTTGGAGCCAGGAAGGAGTTTGAGATGATGCCGAAGTGGTCCAATTTCCTCACATTATTTGCAAGATCGGGCAATTTGAAATCACAATACTAAAAGAATATAGCCCAGAAAAACAATTAGGCTCTAGTTTTCACTACTATTCATAGTTTTTGCTACATAATAACAGCTTTCTTCAGTTGTTCATGCTTCGAACATTTCTCGCACAACTCCGTGAAAACACTCAGAAAAAAAGGCACGCAGGGCGAAAACAAGCACGGTGACCCCATCTTTTTATTGCATTTTTTCAATGTCCTATCCATCACTATCAATTGTGCCCAGTCTGAAAAAAATCTTAATAGTACATCCTTTTCAGGGGAATCACCTTAAGGCCTGGGTTTAGAAATATGTTCAGAAATATGGTTGATCGCCAACATCTTTCTCCAGATTGCCTAGAACCCGATGAAACTTTCTCTGAAGATAAATCTTGTTGTCCTTGTTTGCCTTAACGTACAAATTTGATCACGTGACCAGTCACGTGATCAAAATTTGAAGAATTCTTAAATCGGCGATGCGGTGGCGGATTGTAAGTTTACAGATAAATAAATCAGCGTTTTTAATATAAATCCAACACATCTAACTTTCTACGCTTGGAGTGATTGTTCACGAGTTTTAGTTTTTAAATTATCAACAGCTAAAGGTTGAATTCTGGGACGAAAAATGACCTTTGCCCTCACAACTTTTTTGTTGAGAACGATGGACGGTCACTCCAAACGTGAGACGCTGGAAATAGTTAATACGCATAAGAAAAGCGTATTTATTCGATATTATATCCTACCACCGTCACCTACTCCTCAAATAAGTGATGATTTTAAAGAAATGGTCACGTGACCTGTGATAACGTTTAATGCACGTGAAAATGTTAAGGATGATGAGAACTTCCCATGTGCCGAATTTCGTGTCAGTGTCATTCCTCTGGGCTGTTATCTTACAAAAAAAACCGTTTTCTCTAATAAACGCTCCTGACCCAGGCCTTCAAGTGCTTGCGTATTCTCATCTTGAGTGCCTGTTGGAACTTCTCCACTCTAAAGGCATAGAGTAGAGGATTCATAAACGCGTTGAGGCTAAAAAGGAGGGTCGGCATCACGCCCGTGAGAATTTCACGATCCTGAGGTGACATTGTTTCCTTCAAGTTTGTTATAAGCCACATGAAAGCGATCACAATCGGAAAAAAGAAAAATAACATGTTACTCAGCACTAGGGTAGCTATCCTGCTGGAAACAGTTGCGTTTTGCTTGACACCAGCTCTCTCGCTCGTTTTCTTCACCGACGTAAAGATCTTAACGTAGAAGGGAATTGTTACAAAATACACGATCATTCCCCATAGCGACAGGGCAACGCTCAT
>JAEMWC010001501.1:127500-135000 GCA_016490735.1 Pachyseris speciosa
AAATAAACAAGTTTTTTGCTAATGCGGATGGGGCCTTACCAAGAAGCTAGGTTAACAAATGCAAAGGACACGGAGCCGCATACGCGAAAATTGTATTTCTACTTAGGAGGGGGTTGGTAACTTTTCCAGCCAGTCTTTTGTTTTGTTGTTGTTGTTGCTGCTGTTATTTTTTCTGTAAATATTTCCTTCATACTTTTCAATTACTTCTTTTCGTCGTACACGATTATTTTCTTCTTCCTTTAAAACATTTCAGGAACAGGGGTCGCCAAAACAAGATAAAGTAAGGAAAACACTAGAAATGCCGTTTCCCTAGATACTTTGATTAGAAAACACATCAAACGTGTTCGGTTGCTGAACATCTGTAACAAATTTTTGTTTCCGTTAGGATTCATCACCTTGACCGTGCGCAAGCCACAAAGGTTGTTCAGATGTTCTGCCTTTGACAGCTGAAAAAACGTGAATTGATTCAATATCTGTTTTCTTTTTCAGCTACTAAATAACGCAAACTCAAAAACCTGATCAGTTTAGAGCTGAATCAGTGCGCAAGTTCGTGTTCAGCAAATGACAATCAAACCTCTCATTTCTTTTTCCGAGAATCAACAGTTGTATAGCTGGTTTTCTAACGGCGACTGATTTTATCAAAATTCTAAAACCCAAACTACGGACACTACAAGACACCTTTTTCGATATTTATTACACATTGGAGAAACAAATTTTCTACGACTCTAGACTGAAACGGAGGCTATTGGAACAACACCTGGGGTGTACTCCCTTATATGGGCTATATAAGTATGTGCGGCCCCAAAGGGTATGGTTTTTAAGCCGTTTTGGTCTGAAATAGGGTATCGATTTTAACCATTTGGTCTGAAATAGGGTATGGTTTGTGCACTTTATTCCTGAATTGAGTATCTTTTCTAGAAGAAGCTACTTCTTCATCATTAGGAGATAAGACCATTAACAAAAGAGTCACAAAAACCCTTCTCAAATTATGTTTACGCCAACCGTGTAAGTGAAATAGGTCTGAAATAGGGTATCGAATTTTTGGTCAGGTCTGAAATAGGGTAGGGAAAATCGCAGATTTTGGTCTCAAATAGGGTAAGGGTTTCAGGAAGCGGGCCGCACACCCCCACCCAATTTTCCTGGGAGTACCCCCCCGGGGAACAACAGTCACCGAAGTGCTGTCATACAACGTGATTCTAACGACCGAGCCTGACTTTGTGGATGAAATGTTAAAGTGCGCCATTCTTTATCATTCTGTTCATGGTCAAACCATTCAAATGAAAGTTCGTTACTGGTCGATCAAAAATGATCGATCTAAAATGCAAGGGGAGAACTTGATTGGTCCGACGTTTCCGTTCAAGTTGGCACCATTTCAGTTAGCCGTTTTGAAGAACTGACATTTGACCATTATTTTTAGTTTGTCATGGGTAAACAGGTCTTTTTTTCTTTCCAGATTTTTACTAAAGCCCATAGACCGAATGCAAAAATGGCTGCCTTTAAATTATTCTTTTGTTCGTATTCAAAATAGCCTGACTAACCTCGTTTTTGAGATAAAAATTCTAAAGAATTTGTTATCCCGAACGAGGTTAGTCAGGCTATTTTAAATACGAACAAAAGAATAATTTACAGGCAGCCATTTTTGCATTCGGTCTATATAGTGAATTCAACTGTGTTGATTCTTTCCCCATTCTCAACGAAGTCCAGAGTCCGAGCAACGTTAGCCTCCTACGCAGACGTCTTTTGGCTCGCACGTAATCTTTCCTCGCCAGTTGGGGAGGAAAGATTGCGTGACGAGCCAAAAGACGTCTGCCTCCTCAACACGTTTAACGATCCACTCGCAGCTAAACCATTGTAGTTGTCATTGTTCCTGTTGTTTTATGACGTGTTTTGATTTAAGTCTCCATCTACGACTGAACTTGCGGAATAGTGAACTTGCGAAATAGTGCTTATCGGCTTAGAGAAAGAATTCCGACGGCACATCTTGAGGATTTTGTAACAGGGCTTATTACCCGGGCTGCGCGCGTCTCGCGGCGCCCGGGTCTTAAACTACCGACGATTATTTTTTTCGTCGTCGAGTATCATCCACAAATGGCACTTCCGGCGTTTCTGCGCAAGCGCTAACTATTTTTAACAACAGTGATGCGTGTTGTCACGTACGGGAAAATGTCGATTCATCTTGTGGCTTTTGAAGTCTGAACAAACAATATGTTAAGAGAAGTGTCTATGCGAATGTTTGCAAGTTCAACGGCGAGAAGAAAGCTTTTAACATGAGTAAACTTAATGGCAGATGGACTGCTTCAGGAGATTGCGAGTAGTCTCTAATTTTGGCGACGGATTTTGGGGCCACGTGCGCGCGCGAAGTTGCGAGGAGACGCGACGCGAGGGGAGCGCCAAAAATTAGAGACTACAGACAAAGGGAGTTTGACCTTTCCCGGCCGAGTGATTCGGAAGTGTAAATCTCATATCAACAGCAAGAATGATGCCTGTTGTCACGTATTGGAAAACGTCGATTCACCTTGTGTCTTTGAAGTCTGAACAACTAATATGTTAAGAGAAGTGTCTATACGAATGTTTGCAAGTTCAACAGCGAGAAGAAAGCTTTTAACATGACCAAAATTTAACTCCAGATGGATTGCCACCGTGTTCCCCGTATCGGGTGTCTGGAGAACTCAGACCTAGAAAACTCAGACCTCAGACCTAGAAAACTCAGCCCCCCCCCCCCGCCACCCCCCCTCCCCCCCCCAAGTCTGGAAAACTCAGACCCCTCAAAACTATACAAATTTTCAAAGTCAAATAAAGGTGGACAAAATAAATTATCGCCGTTCAGTGCGCTGAAATGTTACACCGTCTATTTATCGCAGATAACAAACACTTCACGTTATTATAATCGGCTCCGGAGCACGAGACCTAGAATACTCAGACTCCCCCCCCCCCCCCCCCCACCCCCAAACTGGAAAACTCAGACCCCCTCATAACTATACAAATTTTCAAAGTGAAATAAACGTGGGCAAAATGAATTATCGCCGTTTATGAGGGTTTGAGTTTTTACAGTTTGGGGGGGTGGGTCTGAGTTTTCTAGGTCTTGTGCTTGGGAGCCGATTATAATAACATGAGACGACAAAGGAGAAGTGTTTGTAAACAGTTTCACTCTGCTAATTAATTTTCTACTCACATTTCACCGAGACGTACTCCATTAACGTTTATGCGAAAAAATCCTACATCGTTCGATAAGCGTTTCCTTTCTCAAACAATTATCCATCGAAGCGAAAACAAGTGTGCTTAGTTTTTTTTTTGAATCAATACACTATTTTTATCACCTTGCAAAAGGATAAACCTCTGTGGCCTAAAGGTCACTGTTCTTGCCTGTGACACAGCTAACCCGGGTTTGATGACTTTTAGCTTTTTTAGTGGTATATATCACGGGCTTTATTTTTCTGTTTCTCTTTTTCTTGTTCTTTTAGAAATATTTTTTACAAGTGTTATAATTACTGTTCTCAATGGTTGAGCTGTATTTTAGAGGAATAAATGTTGATAGGGGTCTAAAGAAATAGACTCCAACACAAGCTAAACACAATGCGTCCGATGTAAGAAAGACAGACTTCCCTCTATTCTTTTGTTTAGCACTAAGTTAGGGATACAATACTGTTTTTTACAAGCCCGGGTTTAGGCTAATTGTAGCCTCTTGTTGGCTTAGAGAAAGAATTCCGATGGGACATCAAGACGATTTTCCTTCATTCGTAGCGTTTTTATTTGGGAAGATTTCAACTGAACACTACATGAAACTACACTTCGATTAAAACAATGACGAGACGGCCACGGGTAAAACGAGAAATATTAAAGAGCGCGTTTCAGCAGGACATTCTATATAAAGATAGCATTTACAACATGCATATATTTATGATAATCTTTCCACTTCCTGGTTCCTTTAAAAAGATCTTGAATTTAAAATGAGTTTAATAATGCGGCCTACGCAACTTTCTTACGACTCACAATTTTCTCAATATTTGATTTTTACTGAAAAAGTTTAAAAAACAATTAACGACCAACTCTGACGGCCGTGAATTAGCCTCCGATCTACACAGACCTTTTGGCTAGTCACGTGATGAGCCAAAAGAAGGTCTGCGTGGGAGGCTAGACGGTAACCTCTGACAAGAAACGGAAAATGATTTAAGACCGCGTTTCAGCAGGAAATACATCATAAGAGAAATTTTAAGGACGTGTTGATGAAAAATTTACCTCTTCCTGGTTTTCCTCTAGAATGACATTGAAGCAATCGGCGTACGAATTTATGGCAGCCGGGCAAGTGTTTTAAATCGTTGCTGATCAAAGATCAGCCTGGGTGATTATACAGGAAATATGCTCTAGTTTCCCTGAAAAAGGACATCTAGAGGTTTTGATTCGGATGGTCAATGATTTCAGGATTTAATCGATGGACTCAAACCGGCACAAACCGAATCATCAGATGGCTAGTTTACTATCGACAGAAATGTAAGAAAAGGTGGTCAAAACTGAATCCCCCTTTCTCCGCATCCCCCAAAACTGGAAGATTACCAAAAGTATTCTCTCCTCAGCGAGCTCTGTCTTATTTGTGGTGTTTGTTCCAAATAATCTCGTGTCGACGAGACGTTTTGAAAATCTTGACCTGAGGTTAGCATTTGGCGCATCGGATCCAAATACTGTTGATCCTGACTATTACTGATATCCGTACAATTAGTTACGATTTCTGTACTTCTGTCACCATTCTCAAGGATACATTTCGCATGTCCTTGTAGCCTGCGTAGCAGGCGTAGAAAAGGGAGGGGGAGGACTCAGAGGGAGGGAAAAGGGAGAGGGGACTGGGGAGAGGAGAGAATGAACGCCTGTTCTAAGAACCCCCTTTTGTTCATTTCTGCGGCCGCGCGCTGGCGGCCGCAAAATTCCGATTGGCTGAGAGGCAATGAGTAACTTATAAATGTAAGTTTCACAGTTTCAACAAAAATAACCATGATGGCGGCGGGCCGCAAACGTGCTTTAAGAGATTTAAATCTCTTCAGTATGAGAAACATTATTTAGAAACAAGAACAAGAATCAGTCATAAAGGCCTTTTAACCGGCAGAGATGTCCTGACTGTTTTATCCACTGGATACGGGAAGAGTTTGATTTACCAAATGTTTGTATGTGCGAAGAGCTACCACCGGCTCTGGTAAAAGTGACAAAATTAGTTATTTGTCTATATACGTTAATAACTATTTGGCTTCGTAAATAACTCAGAGGCACCCAACGACAATTTTCGGTAGATATCTGTTCGGTAGAGGGTAATTGGCCTCGTGCTTTCGGCGTCGATTAAAGAGTGCACTCGGATTTTCGTAACTAAAACGTGGCATAAAAGATTCGCAATTGGGAAATCATAGCCCATGGGGATTTCGAAAAGGTCGTAATTGCTTTTTTTGGGAGTCAAAAACGTCAAATAGCATTTTCGGAAAGAAAATAGTTGCCTAGAAAGTTCGTGGAAAGTGTTTTTTCAGCTTGCATTTTCTCAAAGGAAGATTTTATTCCCTAACATTTTCGGGCAATGAAAATTTCAGCTAGGGAATCCGAACAGATGAACTTCTTCTAGCTTATGAAAACATTACTTTAAACAGACTCAAACACCAAAAGGTACTTAAAAATGCCTTTCTACAGCGGCTGCCTTTGGTTGATTTGACTCGTTGGGTGCCCCTGATAACTCGTATATAGTGACCAAGGGAATCCCAAATTTGGCCGTTATCTAAACGCCGGCAACGAACTAATTATTAAATGCAGCGATTTTCGTCATTTCTCAGTCGACTAAAAAGTATAAGCGAAGACCAACTGCAGATGAAACCTTTGAACTACGCTGCTAATGGCAATCATGAAATTCGCAGATGCGAATACAAAATTCTGTATGCAACTGCAGAAAAAGTTAAAGAGAAGCCCTTCCGAGAAATGTTGATCGACTCCACCTGGAATTTACATTAAAAAGTCTCGGCTACTGTAGCGGATGAGTTGCCAGTTGATTCTGAAAGGTCATCGATGTTACAAAGCATTGTCACTTTCATCTCTGTTTTCGATCTCCGCGACAGCATTCTCCACACAAAACTGCAGAAACTTCTTTGAAATTCCCCGCTCCGCTGAATCTTTTATCTGCTTCTCTTACGCCTTTTTCCTTGTTTTTGTTCAGTGTTTACATGTTATCGTCGTTGGAAGTTGATGTTTGCTGCTACATTCTTGCGCATCGATTCTTCCACGGTCTCACAGTTCGTTGCCGAAAACGCCGAAATAGCGGACGATGGCATTACTGGAAGTTACAGTTGTCATAATAAAACAGTAGAATTCCGCGGCACTTCTTATTTTAGGGCCACAACTTCTTCAAACGCAGTTACGACGGTTTGCGATCAATGCCAGAATGGCAACAGCGCTCTTTGCGACCGCCGAACGATGCCCTTGAACCGGATAAATTCTCAAATGCCAAACCACAGAATCTACAACGATCGATGCATTCGCTGCCCTTCTTTTTCTCCCCCATTTGTTTCGAACTTTTCGTAAGAGTTCACGCTAAATCATGGTTGTCCCGAGGTGAGATTTTTTTTTACTTCTCTGGCACTCGATAAATATTCACCATTTCACGCTTCCCGCAAGCGAAACCTCCTGCGCAACGAAGGCTCGCCTTACGTCGTCTGATTGGTAAACGCATTGACAGTTAATTGACAGTAGACGTAATCGAATCGGTGGGCGGAATGCAAAACCCTGGGTTCTTAGAGCAGGCGTTCCCTCTCTCCTCTCCCCAGTTCCCTCTCCCTCCCTCCCCCTCCCCACCCCCTTTCTACGCCTGCCACGTGTCAAGCTCCTCTCTGTTTGCCAAGACATGTGACTTGGTTTCGTAACACTTTTCACGTGAAATCGCTCACACAGTGTATTGCAATGACAAATTGATTGTTTTCATTCCAAAGGCTACAGACTTTGAACTCCTGTTTTCTAAATCACGACTCGAAACGCCAAAACAAAAAATGTCATGCTTGGTTGCATTAAAAAAGAGTACTAAATTGGGCCAACGCACTGTTCAGAATATTTTCGCTTGTATTGTGTGACGGGTTCATGGCGAGTGTGACTTATTCGGATTAGATTACCATGTGAAAAACGTTTCGTTTTTGTTCTGTTCTTGTTGTTGAAAAGCGAGGGAGAAAGTGTTGGCATTAAACCTGTTTTGGGAGACCTTTTGTGAGTTTATTTGGTGTCACAGAAAACGTTTTCCACACCAAAAGTGGCGACCCCGCCAGGACTAAAGGTTCCGGGATTCATTGGACTGCATTTAAACGGGATTACAAGGTTATTTCAACGTGAAAAGCAACCGTGACACGCATCACAGCGAGTGGAAAAATACTGTGGAGAGAGATCAAATGACATCGGCTTAAAATATGGCTCAAATGGAGGAAAATTTTAGGAAACAATTGGAAATAGCTAAACTCAAACTGGAGGAAATAATGGGACTTTCGACAAGTGAAG
>JAEMWC010001501.1:140000-147169 GCA_016490735.1 Pachyseris speciosa
CCAAACACGGACAGTGGTTCCCCTGTTTTGGCTAATTGCCACAGATAATTTCAACCTAAATAAATATCTAAAGGAGAAAGCAGATGTCAATATTAAATGAACTTTATATCTAACCGGAGGCGCTCAAGTGCCTTTTAATTAACTGGCACAAAGCGTGCGTGACAAAGCGTTTCTTCAAAAAGCAAAAAAACCTCACGATATCCTATAATCCGCTTTTTGAAAAGTTGCTCGGAAAATGTTATCCTGTGCGCTTTTAGCGGTGTAAAATAGTAATTAAACTTAATGTAGTGAAATCCGTCTGAAACGTGTGTCGCAGTAAAACTTGCATCGAGGATAGTACAGATTGAGCAAGCATTAGTAGGAATTTAAGTTTGCTCAGCATTTACCGAATCGAAATCGTTTGAGGAAGCTAAGGTGGCTTTGATATACCAGTGAGTCCATTAACGTCACAACACATTCCGACAAAGACGACAAAAGCATGCAAATGACTGAACATTGCACAAAGTGGTTGTTGTGCGTTAGGCCCAGTTCAAACGTCGAACTTCTCATGTACCGTATCTAATGCAAATGTGAACAATCTATTGTTTTCGCTCATTTGCATTAGATTCGGCACACGAAAAGTTCGACGTTTGAACCGGGCCTTAGGTTACACGGACACGCTTCAGAAGGTTTATCGCCTTTTTAGAGAATTACTACAATATTTACGACAAGTTGTTGTGTAGTTGGTTTTAAAATAGTTTAGAGGAGTCGCTTGTAACATTTCAAATTTTCAACAACAACAGTCAGTAAAGTTTATATAATAAAGCTGCAAGACACAAGTAACAAATGCTCTTCCACATGGTTGCATAACGTAGTCATCTCGCATAAACAACAGTCTATCAGAATTTCTAGAACCGATTCCTGTGATGACATCGTTTAAGCGCATTTTCTCGTCCCATCTTAAGCAAGAAACTCAAATTGCCAACAAAGTCATACAGTCAACGTACTGCTACGACGCTTGTTGTTATTAATAAAACAGTTGCAAATAACGTTGTGAATATGCGGTCATATGTTGATTGTTCAATCGCCCGGGTACAAAATTTATGGATATTCAATTCCTAAAACAATAATGACATCTGCAGATTACTCACCTCACTGAAACAGAAATGATATCTGAGAAAACGTGGTTGTGTTTCACTTTCGTACTAGGATCGGTTCAGCGAAACATGGACTCAGAGGATGTGATTACTGAATTTCCAAAAGGTGGTGCATGATTTTATGACCAGTTGCGTGTAACCGGAAACCCGTGTTCGCCCCATTGTGTTCAGGAGAACAGGAAGTGTTTACTACGGTGGCCCAGAAGGGACAACGCCTCTTCTTGAAAATGTAGTGTCGTTCTGTAAAAATATAATTGTTATTTTTAGAATTAAACATATTTCCTTAGAATTCTGCAATCGTTCCTTGTAAATCTGCGATCGTTCCTTAGAAATATAGCTGTTCTGTGGAAACAGTCCCGAGCGTCTTCCGTAGAAATCTAGCTCTTCCGTAGTATAAGCCGTCGCTGTTCCGTAGAAATATAGGTCTTCCGTAGAACTCTTGCCTCTTCCGTAGAACTTTAGCACTTCCGTAGAAAGGGAACGCTTCCGTAGAAAGTTTAAGCCGGTGCGCGCGCATTAGCCTAGGTGGCCACTGCGCATTAGCGCCTGACTGTAATTTATGGAACGCCATATAAAATGTCTTACGATACTTTTTTCTTTTATGTTGGGTGGTTATGTCACTATATTCAGTACTTATGTTATTATAATGGGTGGTTTTTACTCGGGCTAGTAAAAAGGCCGAGGTTTAAAATGGGCTTCATTTTTCGTCGTCGTATTTCATCCGCAAAAGGCACTTCCGGCGTTTCTGCGCAAGCGCGCGAACTATAAATAACAACTCACAACAACAAGAATGATGCCTGTTGTTATGTATCGGAAAACGTCGATTGACCTTGTGTCTTTGAAGTCTGAACGACTAATATGTTGAGAGAAGTGTCTATACCAATGCAACAGTTCAACAGCGAGAAGAATACTTTTAACACGACCAAACTGACCTCCATATGTTTTGAATTAGACTGCCGTGTTTCCCCGTGGCGGCTCCATACTAATATAATTTTGAGTGGTACGTTTTGTTGAATAACTCAAATACGGGATATCATACACCCCTGAGACTTTAACAGGTAGTTTCACAGGTAGTTTATTTACCAATTTTCCACAATATCTCAAATTCTGGACATTAGTTTTTGAATGATAAGCGATTTTAGTTTTTACTTGCGTGACCCGAAATGTTTCAAATGACGTATTTGTAAGCAGATTATTTTTCTCGACACATTTCACCGAGGCTCCATTAACGTCTATGCGAACAAATCCTACATCGTTTGATAAGCGCTTCCTTTCTCAAACACTTAGCAGAAATATTCATCGAAGCGAAAACAAGTGTGCTTAGTTTTTTTGCAATAAATAACCTATTTTTACCTTATTAGCTATGCTGGACCTCAGTGGTCTAGAGGTCATTGTTACTGCAAGGGCCGATACAACGTAGAATGGTTTTAAGTTTGTGTACTATATTTCGGCTGGCCAAACCAGCCTTCTTCAGGTACAATGAGAATTTACATTGGAAGGGGTGTTTATGTAGTTACATACCGGAAACACGTAAAACTAAAATGATTGACAGTGTAAAATAAAATACCAAAAAAGGGGTCTAAAAAAGATAAACTTATGAGAAAAATTAACTAATATGTTTCTTCGCGGATGTTAAGACCTTCAGGATCAATTGTTCTGCCTTTTGAAATTAAAAAAGTTTCGCTGGCCTTACGGTCTCTGTTATAAGATATTTTCTCAATGGGATTAATTGCATGTCATAAGCATGTCATAAGTCTCTGCTTGCCAACCGGCGTGCCAAAAGGACCACTCCCATCCGCCGGGGCTGTATCATTAACCACAATCTTATCGATAATCGCCTTAACCCACAGGTCAATACTAATACTAATAACATACCACCTAATCTTGCTGATAACGTCTCCAACTCAGCTCATTCTCCCACTGTCACCCCCACACGTACACGCTCTCGTCGCAAAGCTAAACCTGTCCCTCAACAGATAATTCTTCAATCATTAATCTCTCCAGCTGTTCTCTATCTACTGACAAGGAATCTGTTCTTTCACGTGGACTCACATTTTGCCCCACACCACGACACAAACTGGTCGGAAATTTCAGCTGACATTTACGACTTTTCACGACGTATGCGACTAACCGAGTATTTTTTTCGACGATAACACTAACACACCCAACGACAACGAAGACCACAATCCCTTCCAAAACAAAAGTACTTGGAATCCCCCCAACGACAGAGAACAAGCCCTAACACTTTTTTTAGACGCTGTTCAACTTGACATAACCACCTCTAAACCTAAACCTATTCGTGACAACCTCACAGAAACAGAACGCCAAGCCATACACCAACTCAAACAACGACAAGACATAATTATAAAACCCGCCGACAAAGGTTCTGGTTCTGTTGTTATGGACAAAACTTGGTACATCGACGAATGCAACAGACAACTTAATGACACCAAATTTTACCAACACTTAAACGAAGACATCACTGCCGACATACAAAAACGTGTTTATGTTAACAGAATGCATCATGACAAACTTATCGACGACAAAACCAAACAATACCTTACACAGACTGACGTAAAACCAGGACGTTTTTACATTCTTCCTAAAGTACATAAAACATAAAACATAAAACCCGGCAATCCAGGACGCCCCCGGCCTATTGTTTTATCTAATAGCCATCCTACTGAACGTATATCCCAGTTCGTTGACTACTACCTTCAACCTTTAGTTCATAAACTACCATCCTTTGTTAAGATACTAACGATTTCCTTAACAAATTACTTACCATCGGTAATTTACCCGCTAACTCACTATTAGTTACACTTGATGTTTCATCATTATACACTAATATTCCAATTAATGAAGGTATTAATGCCTGTGATCACTTTCTACGTACTTCCCCTCACAATACCATTCCCACCGGCACACTTTGTGACCTCATTCGCATGATTCTCACCATGAATAACTTTTCTTTTAATGATAACCACTACCTTCAAGTCCAAGGCACAGCCATGGGTACTGAAATGGCTCCTTCTTTTGCTAACCTTTACGTCTTGGGTATTTCGAGGCCAACGCTTTGGAAAATGCCCCTTTTCAACCCCACACGTGGCTGCGATATATCGATGATATTTTTATGATCTGGACTGAAGGTCTGGATAACTTAAAAATTTTCATCGATTATCTTAAGGTGGCTGGTACTAGTTTTCAGCTTTTACACGACATAAACTTTGAGAGAAAAGAACGCAAAGGCAAACCGAGGCAGCAAGATTAAATTATACATTTAGTTGTTAACCAAAACAAACTATGATTACATCATCAGCTGTTACCATGGAAACGGTACGTGAGGGTTATTCAGAGCTGCATTTAATTTCTGGTACTTATAACTTGAAAACTAACTCGGTGACCCCCTATTTTTTTCACGTGATTACTTTTGACATTTGAAAAGGAAACTGCAAAATGCATTTTCGCGCATTTCAAAATCTGGATTCTAAGAGATCGACATTTGCTCATGCGCTTTGCTGACTGCCGCTAGCCATTACGCGTACACGCGCGGGCACCTACCGTAGCTCTGTTTTCAGTCCACGCACCGAGTTGATTTCAGTACGGTGGATTTTAATAGTCCACAGTTGTTGTTTTTTACTGTTTGGCCAAACGTTTGGGCTCACTTAAAAGAACTTTTCCACAACTTGTGGCATGACTAAGCATATTTATGTTAAATTACACCAAGCGAAAGCGTGGAATTGACTAAATTGCTCAGAGAACACAAGTCAACTCACAGGCTTCCCAAGCTCAAAATTCGACTCTGCATCCGTCCTGTATGGGACAGCTTGTTTATATAGAGAATTGTATGGGAAAGTCACCGATCGTAAAAGAATTGTGTAAATAACTATCTAATTAGAAATAAAGTTTTCCTACCTCAAATGTGTCACGTACTTGTTTGAAGCCATTCTGACGCCGTTTAGTCAAGTTATTCGAAATCGTTGTCTCGTCTTCTAAAAGAAGAAGGCAGACCACTCCATCGATCGCATCAATCGCTGGCCAGACGTCACTCCACACATCGCTCTCTCCTCAAAAGGAAAAGTCCCAAATCGCAAGAAAACCAACAGTCCCATAAAGCCCAATAAATTTCACTCCACATACGTGTGCTTCGGCGCTCGAAAGACTCGTGAAGAACGAAAAATTTGGGTTAAAGTTCGCTTCTTCGGCTTTCCTGATATGCTTGTGACCAACCCCGAGCCAACGGCCGCTACGCAAGGTCAACTCTGATTGGTCCATTTGAATCAAGTCACGCTGTTGACTGTTGTCAGCGCGTGACTTGGTTCAAATGGACCAATTAGACATGACAGTTAATTATGGACAATTTGTTTTTCCCGTTCTCAAATCTCGCGCGTGTAAAGTGTGACGCGCGCGATAGTGGCCAGACTCTCCACGCGAGTAGAACTGTTACCAGCCACCTTAACAACGTTCACCCTACCATAAAATTCACCAGCTCAAACTCTTTTACTAACGTACCTTTCCTTGACATTAATGTGTCATTAATTAACGACGGTCATATCTGTACCGACCTCTATACTAAACCTACAGACAAGCACCAACACTTACTCTATTCTTCTTGCCATCCCATGCATACTAAAAAAAGCCATTCCTTTCAGTCTCACACTCCTTTTACGACGTATTTGTTCTACCGACGAAACGTTTAATACTCGCGCGGCTCAACTTACTACATATATCTTCTCAAACGTGGTTACAGCCGCAATTTCATCACTAAACAAATACAACGTGCCGCCGACGTCCCCCTCAGACTCACTTTACAAACCAAAGACGTCAACAAACCGAAACGTATACCTTTTATAACGACTTTTAATCCATCAATTCCTCACATCTCTAGCATCATCAAAAAACATTACAATTTACTGCTATCTTCTAACCGCTGCAAAAACATTTTTCAGCATTTGCCTGTTGTTGCCTTCAGACGTTCCCCTAATCTCCGTGACTTACTAGTCACAGCTAAACTTTCTTCTAATTCTACTAATTCACACCCACAACTCCCTTCCGGTTGTTTCCGTTGCGGTAAAAATTGCGCTACTTGTCCCTACATTTCAGATGGACTCACAAGCTATACTTTCTCTTCTACAGGTGAAACGCGCATATTAATCTAACCTGACCTGTGACGCTAAAAACCTCATTTACATGATTCAATGCAACCGCTGCAATTTACAATACACAGGAGAGACTAAACGACGTTTAAAAGACCGATTTAATGAACACCGCCGTACCATAGAAACCCTAACACCAAATCTAAACCTACCACAGTCGCGGATCATTTCCTCTCCTTTCCTAACAACACTGCTTATGACATGCAATTAATCCCCATTGAGAAAATATTTTCTAACAGAGACTCAATCCGTAAGGCCAGCGAAGCTTTTTTAATTTCAAAAAGCAGAACAATTGATCCTGAAGGTCTTAACATCCGCGAAGAAACATATTAGTCAATTTTTTCTTATAAGTTTATCTTTTTAGACCTTTTTTCTAGTGTTTTATTTTACACTGTCAATCATTTTAGTTTTACGTGTTTCCGGTATGTAACTACATAAACACCCCTTCCAATGTAAATTCTCATTGTACCTGAAGAAGGCTGGTTTGGCCAGCCGAAATATAGTACACAAAACTTAAAACCATTCTACGTTGTATCGGCCCTTGCTTTTATACTCTCTGTTGATTTTATTACGCCGATCAGATCACCAGTTTCATCGAACGTATAACTGCAGGATTATTGTCCACGGTTGCTTGCTTCAACATTTGATTGTTTCTGCCCCTAATGTAAACAAACCGGGTTCAACTTCTACTAGTGGCACCTATCGCGGGCTTTTTTTCTTCTTCTTTTATAAATATTTTTTACAAGTGTTATTATAATTGTTCTCAAGAGTTGAGCTGTAAAGCAATTTTGTAATTTTAAAATGATATTATGTTGATCTGATAGGGGTCTACGGATATACACTGAAAAGAAATAGACTCCAACACAAGCTAAGCGCA